>BPTQ01000009.1:197166983-197207835 GCA_019973895.1 Chrysanthemum seticuspe | reverse complement strand
AAAATTTCATGTATTTTGGGTTCCCTCTGCGCAGCAGTAGTGCTGAGGTACTTCACAGGTTTACGTACGGTACTTCATTAACGGAATCTAGGGACTCTATGTTTGTACGATTTTCACAGTTGTGTTTCCAACTCACTCAAGTATCTCAAACAAAACTTTACATTTCGGAAAGTTTTAGCAATTACGTCGTTTCCGTAACTTTTAGGTGAGTCAAGGTTCAAGGCGGGTATGTTTTGAACGTTGGACACACAAGTGTTGGGTAACGGTTTTACACATATCAAATACAAGTTTGTATACTAAAGTTACTTAAGTGTTATCATGGTTGAGCTGCATCTTGTTATCGTGAATTAGGTATCGTGTATCCGTTATCGTGTATTCGTTATCGTGGATTGAGTTACATAGTCATCAGTTGACTATATCATGAAATAAGCTGCATATTGATATCGTATACGTCGAATAAAGTACTATATCAGTTGACTACTGATACATTGAGTTAGGTGCTATTGCTTATGTGCTATTGCCTATGTGCTATGGATTAAGTGCTATTGTTCTACGTCGAGTTGGTACTATTGTGAATTCATTGAAATCATATGTTTGAACATAAACTATACACATTTTGGCAATGGGTTGTGAACACACAGGTTGCAAGTTTTGTATGGGCGGAACTTGGAACTGAGTGGATTTTCAATGCCTTTGCTGCATTAACGATTTTGAAAGGCTTTACATTTCAAAACAAACTCTATGAACTCACTCAACCTTTGTGTTGACACTTTTAGCATGTTTGTATCTCAGGGATCTAAGGCAATTACTTCATGGCATGCATTTGGACACTTCATGGAGTCGTGATGACGACGCGTCTCCCTTGGGTTTTATGTACTTTAAAACATCGTTTGAATTGTAGCAAACTTATTTCCGCACAAGTTCTTTTTCATTTGGGACCCACTTTGTAAACTCTGATTATTTTATTAAATCAAACGATGTATTTTCCAAACGACACTTTAGGTCGTTCAATATAACTGTGATTGTGATGCTATGACAGTCAATCCCCAGGAATTCCATTCCGCTGCAAAACAGGTAATTTGGGGGTGTGACAATTGTGAATATGTTTACATATCACTCGGATGTTCTGGCAATACCACAAGGATAATGCGTAGGACTCTCAATATATACTTACTTTCCACATTGTGTGAAACAACAAGTCTTCATTAATTTTGTGTCCTAACGAGATATTGTGGATGATCTCTTGGCTCTAGACTCAATAGTGCATTTTTGGTTCCTATGCCGGAGACTAGGGAGAAGGTCTCCTTCTTCAATATCAACAATCTCTAAGAGAAAGTTGATAGATAATGTCGGTTCCCCGTGAGAATGAAACAAGCCCTTTTAAGAGGAACTTGAGTAGCTTGGGAAGTTTAGTGCAGTGCATCACTGGGTCCATGATGTCTTGTCTTCAATACCAGTGTTACCTTAGTAAACACCAGTAGCATATGTATTGAACCCGATTTCTGCCCTAAGGTTGAATTATTGGAGGGCTATTTCTTTTCACCCTTTTCACATTCCAATTATTTTTCATTCTTCAACCCCTTCAGTGCTTACCGAGACTTCATTACTAGAACCTTGTTGGGTTTATTCCAGTTCTAGCTCTATCTCAGTCCGCACTCTTCCCATATTCTCATTTTTCTCCTTTTTTCAACATTCCTAAGGACTCTACACTATCTAGTGGATTGTCCCTGGAAAGATCCCTCCGGATCTGGCGGATCATGGGAACAAATACCTAACCTAACCATCCTTATAACTCCATACATAAAGTAAAATGGTCGGTCTTTTTGGTACAGTTCATTATTCCTTGAAACCAATTGAAAAATCATTTGGAAAAACAATCAAGGTACTTGTGATACGAGATCAAAGCATTTTGTACCCTAATAGTTTTTGATCATTTAGAAAACTTCCCCCTCAACATGTGCGTATGATTTAGAAATTGTTTAGCACAGGAGGCAAGAGGACTTTGAAATATTTTCTTTGATCACAATTTTCATACGAAAAAGCCATTTGATTTTCTTGGTAAATTCTCCCCCTCAATATGTGCATAGGATAAGAGAAATCATTTTAACACATAGAGGCAAGAGTTCTTTTGAAGCACAACCACAATCACAAGAGCCATTAAGAAAACCAATTGAAAAACTCAATCAAGGTACTTTATAAATCACTTTAAAAAGCTTTCGTACCTCGATAGTTTATTTGCTCCCCCTCAATATGTGCTTCAAGATTCGAAAGCGTTTAGCACATATAAGTGAGCAGCGTGCACAATTAAATCAAAACGATCACTTTTTTATCAAATTTCATTATTAAATCACAAATTCTCCCCCGATCAAAAATATCAAACCCTTTGAGATTTTTGATCCCAAGTGATTTAATAAGGTTTAGAAAACATGGGAGAATATGTGCCTTGTTTAAATACTCATATTGTTTTAGGATAAATGCTCCTCCTCAACATGTGCATTGTATATTTGAAATCGTTTGGCACATGGAGGCAGGAGTGCCTTTGAAGGACTAAAACAAATTCCATTAAAACAGATAAGAGATTTAACTCACGATCTCTTCCCCGATCAAAATTTCAAACCTTTTGAGATTTGTGATCCCAATTGATTTAAATCATTTAAAAGAGTTTGGGGAAAGACGTGGCAAGATTTAATTTTTTGAAAAATGACAGATAAGGAACAATTTTTCGACATTAAAGATTGTTAGTGTCAGGTATGATAGTTTTAAGAGACCTTTTAAGTAAAATAAAACAATTTCACAATCAAACAAGAACAGAAAAAATTTCATTTTGACAGATCTTTGAGTTTTAAAGAAAATCATACCATGACATAACATTAAATCTTTAGATCACCACATTTTAACGTACAAGACGAAACTTTTGTGAAGAAACATCGTTTGAAAATATTTTATTTTAAATCACTCTCCCCCTCAATCCATGACAAAGGTCAATAATTGAGTGACTTAGGTTTTGATAAAAAGAAGTCCGGTGATTTTCAAATTTTAGTCCAATTTATTTTCAAAACAATATTTTTCCATTTTCAAAACAATTTAATCAAATTATTTCAAAATTGTTTAAAAAAAATGGTATCCTGCACAAAGATATATTAGTGGTTGAGAAGCTTTTGTTGTTGCTGCTGAGGGTTGGAAGAAAAACCGTCTGCAAATGCAGTGAGACTTTTTCTTACGTTGCATTTTGAATGCCAACTGAGGTCAAATTAAGCTCCGTTTCTTCAATCACTTAGAAGAAAACCATCTGCTGATGCAGTGACACCTCTTATGTTGCATTAATGCCAACTCTCCATAGAAGTCCAATTAAGCTCCGTTTCTTCATTTGTCAACCCAAGATATAGTTACCCTTTCCTTTCGGCATCCAATCGTCTTCAATTGTGGGATCCGGATCGGAAACATTCTTATATACCAATATACCTGCATACGTTAGTGAACACACATACAGATATATGGTGGTCGACATCACCCATAACAGCAATCGACTAATTAAAGTCAATTCAACATAACAATCAGATCATATAAGGCATGGGTTTTATGTGTTAATCAAACTCTAATCATCTAAACCTAATAATCATATCCTAAATTCCTAGTCCTTCGACACAGGCAAATATCATTTTTAATTAAGCACGTAGGATAATTAAGAAAGCTCGTTAGATGATATAGATTTTGAAAACATTCTCCCCCTCAATCAATGACTCATTTTATGAAAAGTTTAAAAGCGCTGAAGTCATTGATTGAGTTTTCAATTTTAACGAAAAACTCTGAATCTGATTGATTTTCAAGCAACTCATTTTCCACCATTTTGAAAACACAACAAATATTTTTCTGAAGAATTCTAGACGGAAAAACATTTGTGTAGGAACAGCAGTCCTTCGACATACTTTCCTCACTTTGTTTTAGGATAAGTGCACGAAATATTTGAAAATCGTTTAAGCGTAGCACTTTCCTTCTTTGAAAAACGGGTTGCTATCTGAAATAATAGCAAGCCATAGTTTAAGCACGGGTCACAGTTTGAAATAACTGTAAGCCATTTTTTTTGAGACATGTTTAGAAAAGAGTATTTACACCTCCTGCTCGAATTTCATCTAAAGTCCCGTGCCATTATTGAATGACATTTCTAAGACCGTAGATGTTATCGATACCATAAGACATGTCAAGAGAAAACATATTTTTGGAATTTTTCAAATTTTCTGATTTTTATGGGTTTTTGTTGGTTTTATATTTTTCTATTTTCTTTTTCTTGGTTTTATATTTTTCTATTTTGTTTTGCTGGTTTTATATTTTTGTATTTTGTTTTTGAAAAATATATACAAAGATAGAGAATATGATATAGTAAAAGAAGATGATGATACGAGTACCGAGATAAGGATATCAAGCAGCACGTCGTAGTAGATAGAATTCGCCATCGCTTAAACTTCCACCACCAAAGCTTCCGAGGCACCAGAATAGAAAAGAGAACCCGTGCCTTTGCGAAAAAAAGAGACTTTGGCAGCTTCCCCCCAAACTGAAAATCCTTTAGTTGAGCAGATTCGAAGCTCTATTTCAAGCTTGCCTTAGCCAGGTGCACAGAGAAGCACACCATTATCATAAATCTTGCTGCTCCTTTTAAGAATAATCACCGTGATTCTTCATTCGAGGTTATATCATCCAATAGAAGAACAACACTGTATCATCCCACACATAAATAACTCTTCTCAAATTTCTTTTCCACTGAAGTCTGAAGCAATCCATTCCAAAAGGTGTTAAGAGATCAATTCCCCCAAGTAGTTGAGTTGATGCAGTCAGTCTCTTAGTATAATGCTCAAGAACTCTCCCGAATACACATCATGATGGGAATGAAAACACCTCCCCATGTTCACATTTTTCTTCCCTGATGATCGTGTATGAAGCTCAAGAACCCGCAGTACACCAATATCCAAGAGCTCTCCCGAATACACATCATGAGGGGAATGAAAACACCTCCCCATGTTCACATTTTTCTTCGCTGATGATCGTGTATCAAGCTCAAGTATCCAAAGTATACCAATACACAAGGAATGAATAACTGATAACATTGAAGAAGCAGGCCAAGTCACTGATTATCTCTGCGGATGTCAACTCCGGAATAAGTGATTATATCTCTGAATCACTGATTAAGCACTCAAGTGAAACAGCTGAGCATCCCCAATGTACACAATCTCTCTCCCTTGATCATTGCGATACCGTCGAAATCACCACACACTTGTGTACCTCTTTTATCTTCAGAAACTTTTTATTACATCACTTCCCCCACGTAGTTGGAATAAGAATACTAAACGCCTTGATGAGTAAAACCTTGAGTTTCTCTGCGGTCATGACATTTGTTTTCCCAGGATATCTTCAATCACTTAGAAGAATTAATTTCATCAAGTTTACTCGTCATGAGTCAAACCTTGAGTTTCTCTGCGGTAATAACATTTGCCTTCCCGGGATATCTTCAATTACTTAGAAGTATTAAGTTCATCAAGTTTACTCGCGTTTAGATGCTTGTCTCCTTCCCCCTTGCTGGTTTTGATACTTCAGACTCAACAACATCTTATCAGCCCAAATACTTGAAATCTTTTGAGAAGAACATCATTAGCTCAGGTGTATCTGTGAGAATCAACTTGCTGCAGAATGTGAGCAAGTCTAATTGGGGATTAAATCAGATATTTCACCCTCCCACAATTAGTGCTCTCCCCTAAACCGACAATCTTTTTGATAAATGCCCAGATTACGAAGAAGTCTTTAGATCATTAAATGCAACTCGTCTTTGGTCTTCTAACATATAGCAAGAAATGTAGAACAGACTGTAGACTCGACCTTCTTCAAGATTGTCCAGTTGGGGAATAGATAGTTAACATCTTCAACTTACACCAAAAAGCATCCCACCAAAAAGCATCCCAATTAACTTACATCTTGCAAATCCCCTTAACTAAAATCCCTCCCAATCAAACAAGAACAGAAAGATGCTCATCAAGGAAATCAGCAATCAGGCCGCAACGAACACACAATATGGTAACACCAAACTACCAATCACATCAAACAAGAACAGAGAGATTGTTCGGAATTATCATGTTGATGTATACGTGAAGCATTAACCGGAAGCACTTTGTCGATAAGCTCATCAATCCGAGTGAAGATGTCAACCAACGGCTCTTAGAAGAGAAAAACTCCATGTGAAGATGACCCGATAAGAAGAAGCTCGGTTCTTACATGAGTTTAGAGCCGTATGACCATTTAAATTCTCAAATATCAATCAACAATGCAAAAAATTCACACTTCTTCTCCCCCTCAAGAATTGCATACGGAGATGCCATTCTTGACTAAATAAGTGAAATCCATCCGAATGTTCTATTCACACTTCTCTCCCGCAAAATAAGCACATGATGTCGCCATCTTCATTATAATCGAGCAAGTGGAATGAGAAAACAATGAGTGGTAGCCCGGTTCACTTGATGACTGAAGCGCATGGAAAAAGTATGAAGCATGTTGATGAGAATGGTCATAATAGAGAAGATTTCTCTTCTTCAGAAGATAATGCGCACTGAAACGTACACATTTCTTTTCTTTGGAGAACGAGGCATGAACTGTTGTGTTCAAACGTCATAATGTTGAAGTACGAGGCCTGAACTGATGTGAACATACGTCATAAATCTCTCTCTTTTCATCTACTCTTGGCAAACTTGTAATCACCCCATTATCATTCAGTAGGCTCTTTGTTGTGACAGCTGATGGAGAAAACCCAATATGATGAATTTGACCCTGAAGTAAACTAACCCGAACTCGTGACTTATACTTGCACATATGTAACAAAGAGCGGTGCCGATTTCCATTAGCATCTCTAAGTACTCTCTATGTACTCTATACTCTTCAACCAACCAACCATCAAGTATAAGACGTAAATTACCTCTTGAAAATCCACAATTGAATGTGACACTGAGCACTACAACGTAACCCCTTAAAGTGATAGTTATTTTGTGGTGGTATGAGCCCAATTCCCCCAAGTGGTAAAAGAAAAGGTAAAAGACACCCAACAATAACTAGATTTCCAAGTCTTCGTTTTTAATAATAAGCTCGAACAAGGATCATGAAGAATCTTCATCCAACCATCCCCGATACCTTCAGATACTAAGTACACTCGCCCGTGATAATTCACTTCAACCTCAAATAAATAATACTGAATTAACGCCGTTGTCACATCATCTGGTTAACTGCTCAAATCTGGCCTTCTTTGACATTTAAACGAACTTTGATAACGGTTTCATCCCGACCATGGTTAAAAGCATATCACCCCGTAAAACCATGTAATAACCAAACTGCCATGATGAATATCCAAACACACATCCAATTCGTGAAATACACCCTTTTATCCCTTCTTCGAAGCAGAAACCGTAGCACTAGCATCAGATAAGATCCAAAATTACACTTTCCTTTCTCCAGGATGGTTCCATCATTACGGGATTTTACAATTCCATGGTTTAAACCGAGAAATAGATTCTTTCGCGGGATTTTACAAAACCAAGAATAAACCGTAAGATAGATCCGGAAATGCACTTTACTATTACCAGGATGTTTCCATTGTCACGGGATTTTACAAGTCTATGATTTAAACCGAGAAATAGATTCTTTCGCGGGATTTTACAAAATCAAGACAAAACCATAAACAATGTCAGCTTGAATGTGTAATGACAATTTTGGTTTCTGTGAATTTCTGTTTTAGGGGAACATGTAGCGGTTCTTCAGCGGTTCATTATCCAACATCAACATTATCATCAACTATTAAACACTTTGGTAAGCATATCTTCCACATCTTCTGTCGGTTATTGCAGTGACAACATGGTGAATTGAACCCGATATGTCAAACTTGATCATGAAGTAGAACTCCCCAGATTTGTTACTTAAACTTGTACTAATCCATGTGAAAAAGAAACGGTGTACCCAATGTACAAGACCTCTTGATATTCTCAGTTGCGTGAGACACCGAAGTGATAGTTACGTTGTGGGTTAAGCGAGAATGAGTCACAGCCGTAATTAAATAGCCAAGTCTTTATCACACTCAACAAAAGCCCAAACAAGTCATCTTCGCGGAAGGGTAGAAAGAAAGAAGACGAAATAAGTAAACGTGCCCGGAAAATCTCACTTCAAATCCAAATAAGAAATACCGTCCAAACAACTCCGTAGTCAACCTAAAACAATTCAAGCCAAGCCGTGACATAATGATCATCGTGAAAATGTATATACCAAAGTATCAACCCTCATATCACAATAGCAATAATCATCATACCAGATTTCCAAGCCTCATAACGAATCTCATCATTTCATCAACTCACATCATCAAATCTCATTATCTTATCGTATGATCAAATCTTGAGAAGCCCATATGATTCATCATGCGTGCAAACCAAACTTGGTTACTTGTAAAAATCAAGGCCCGGTCTATGAAAAACAATCCAATCGTCCAAGTAGAGCCTGTAAAGCAATAAACTCAATACCAAATTAATAACACCGGTCAAGAAGCTCAAGCCCAAGTGAGGTCACCACCTTCGATAAATCATTTCACAAATATTAAGCTCAAGTCGTGATCGTATGTATCTTTCCGTGAAAATTTATGAGACCAAGAATACCACTCTTTACGCCAATATATTAAAAGTGTATCCAAAATTTTATTTGCCAACAAAAATTTGGATGACACAAATTGAGTAGCATATTCAGAACAATATTACCCCACATCCAAAAAATCCCACAGCGAATGAAATTGTAGATCCAAGTCCATTATCCAGATTATATCAACACACGATATGTGATCCACGATCCAACTTCAGCCCATGTGAGATTAGATTTAAAACACGGCAATCCCGGTAACAAGTCCTACCCTAATATCACGAGTATAAACATGCCACTAATCACACTTGATACCCTAATCCCTTAAAATTATATATGTCAACTCCCGTTACATACAAACTATAAAGCACAAAACCATAAAACATTTAACCATGAGGCTTTAGAGCACATATTCGTGAGTACCCTCGATACCAAATTCAACATCATGAGGCCCAGTCTAATAGAGATTCGGATGTTAAAAAAAACATCAAGCCCGATCCAAAATCACCTTACCAAGCCCATCATTCATATATCCAAACCCGAACCAAACTCTCACAAATGTTAGAAATCGGTTATAAAAGAGACTTTACCTAAAAATTAGGTTATTATCTCTTAACCCTAATATCACTTCAAAAAAAACGCCTCCTACTCCTCATTTCTCACAAACCAGATTTCTTCACAAACTATACAATCCAATCTCAATATACCTCTCGTTCCTTTTGTGATCATTCGAATACAATATTCAACCTATGTAACAAGGATGATCAACGATACAAGAGACGACATCAAATAACACAGCTCATGCCAATCAAGAGACGATACCTTCATACCATGTTGACCTCGCCATGTTGACCTCGCCACAGGGATGGCTTGAGGGTTATAGGACACGGCTACAAGGACTAACGAAATGGGTAAGACACCATTGTCCTGATTCACAATTGATTTAAGTAGTAAAGACCATAAACGAAAAATAAGATTAAGAGAATAACACTGATTGTTATAACTCTAATCTTTTAAATTCGTACATGTATAAGAGAGGTAATACTTCTCAAAGATCGATGAAGAATCATCCCTTTTCGTGTTATAGGCTTTTGGTCTTGATATACTTTATGTAGCACACGACAAAAGGGCAAACTGAGATCACTAAAAATATATAACGAATGAAAGAAACCAATGAAACAAATCAGTTTTGTTGTTTCTTTAAGTGAGATTCGGATATTAAGTTGAATATAGATCAATGAGGAGTTCTCTGGGGTTGTTCTGATCTGAAAAAGGTCAACTAGAAATTTGAAACCCAAGAGAAAGAGTCTGAGGTCTTGGTTTAATCTTGGCAACTCTTTTTACATTATTAATGCATTCGAGACATATAGGATCTGTGATGTTATTTCGTGTGTTTAGACCCAAGATGGTCTTGATAATACCATAGTATACCACGAATTTGAAACTGAGATCTTGAGATGGTATGTTGATTAGTTTGTTGATGATTCATAATGTATGTCTCATGTTTTCTGGTTCTTGAATGATGTTAGTTGAGTCTTGTTTAGGTTAGGTTGGGTTGTGTTTGAATGATGATGAATGCTTAACAAACAAGTCGCTTTTGATTCAGTAATCAAACAGCATAGGCTCAACTCGCTTACTTTTTGCAACAAGGCAACTCACATGACATTGAAACTTTGACAACTGAGGTTATGAGTCTTGACAACTCGCATCTTGACTCAATAGTCAAGGTGCATTATGTGCACAACTCGCTTTTGACATAAGTAAGCAACTCGCTCAAGACCAACTCGTTACATGACCAACTCGCTCTTGACAAACCCGCATCAGCAGCAACTCGCTAAGAAGCAAGTGAAAATGTACCATATGCGAGTTAAGTAACTCGCATTGTAACTGCCCAGAAACCCAACTCGCTTCATAACCAATGTATCTGGACATTATGACAGCAACACGCATTGTCCACAAAGACAACTCGCATTCAATAATGCCAGTTCACAACTCGCTTCTTATGACAGTATACTCAACTCGCATCCAAGAAATGACCACACGAGCAGATTCGCCAATAACCAGTTAGCTGCTTTTCTTTAAAAAACAACATATTCAATTCTGCTTTTCTCAAAAGCATATTCAAATACTTTTTTTCTTAAAAATATCGTATATAACCAGTTAACTTAAAACCAGTATATAAACACAAATTCAGCACAACATAAGCAGATTCATCAAAGAGCATGAGCAAAACATGTTACCAAAGCAGAACCATAACGAATGCAAGAAGACCATACAAACCGCATCAAAACAAGTGTAAAACCATACGAAACATCAAAACAACAAAACCTTGGCTCTGGTACCAATTGTAGGATCGTGAATATTATGTTGTTTGATGATTCGGGTGGTCTAGGACAATGATTAAATAAGAAAGCCATTATAGAAGATGAAGAGTGTTGAGAGGGAATTCTAGAAAGAGAGTTGCTTATCAAAAGTGAAAGATTAGATTAGAACTTCCAACCCTCTACCTTGGAGGGTAGAGGGTATTTATAGGTTACAATCTAAACGACCTCCTATCGGCCTGTGGATCAGGGATACAGTGGGTAAAGACCCGTCCTTCCTCCACGGTGTTACACTAGACTAAGCTACGCTACAAATTAACTAATAAACTACTAAATAACGTAAATAACTATATGTCTACGAGCTAACTTATGCTAGATAATAGTTGGGGTGACCGACTCTTTTACTATGGACTTTTCTAATTCCTAACATTACGCGTAGACTTGAGGAAAACTTAGCTTAGGCGTAAACCAAAGGCTTAGTAGTAGAATCCTTATGCGTAGTATTTAGTTAGGCGTAAGAAAAGCTTAGGCCTAAGAAATGCTTAGGCAAAGAAGATTCTACGCGTAAGAGTTTAGCTTAGGCGTAAAACTAGGGTTTTGCCCAAAAAATCTTTTACACTTATACCAGTGTAAAAGATATCCAAAGTCGAAGTGTTTTCAGGCTTATCCAAGCAAGAAAACACTGAGTAAACCAACAGCTGTGAAGATCAAGTGAAGAAATTCTTACGCGTAAAGTGCTGCTTAGGAGTAGACTTTCTGCTTACGAGTAAAACTAGGGTTTTGTTACGAGTAGAAAGTACCAACTATCACCAAAACTGATTTTTATGCTTAAAAATGTTTAGAAACCTGATTTTAATGATGAAAGAGCTTCAATATCACCAAAATAACACAAAAGTGTGAAACTTGATGATCCAAAACCATATTTAACCTTACGCGTAGAAGTAAGTACACGAATAAAACCAAGCTCAAAAACTATTCTACACATGTAAAGTTTTAAACTTGATGCTAAAAACTTAAACTTTAACACTAAATAAACCTTAAACCACAAAAATCTTGAGTTTTTAAGTGTAAAAATCAAAGCTTTTAAGCGTATGAAAAGTGTAGACACAAAACCCACGCGTATAGTACAAAACTTCAAAAACAAAAGTGTTTCACCCAACTAGATGGCGAATGATACCACTGTTAGGTCACCATATTGTAACACAAGCATCAATATGTAAGAAATATAGATGAGATAGAGCGGATGAACACACAATACACACACATGTATGATAAGAGAAAAGTTATGCATAGGATAATGTATTAAGTGAACAACCAACCTTCAAATGAAGGTTTACAAGACTATTTATAGGAGAAAGGACCAGGGCAACACTACAAGCCCCTTTCCTTCCTTATTGGATATGGGCCAAGGCTTATGGGCTTTCTATATAAGCCTTGCCATTAATACTAACATAAAAGCCTAATTAGGCAACCTATTATATGTTAATTACAAATACTTGAAATATAGTTTAGGAGTGATTCTAGCAAAGATGCGTATGAGCACGTTGAAAATGTCTTATACATCGCAAGCCTTTTCAACATTTCGGGTGTGGCTCATGACGCTGTTATGCTTAGGGTGTTCCCCATGACTCTTACTGGGGCTGCCAAGAAAAGGAATCGAAAGATTGCCCGCCGGGGCAGTTAATACTTGGGCTCTACTAAAGAAGCACTTCATTCAGAGGTATTGCCCTCCATCGAAGATTTCTAACCTGCTCTTGGAGATCCATAACTTCAAGCAAAAAGACGATGAAACGTTGTATCAAGCCTGCGATAGATACAATGATCTCCTTTACAAATGTCCTACACATGATCTGAACAACCAGCAAAAAGTCAACATCTTCTACAAGGGAATCAACGTGACTACAAGACAGATGCTGGACTATCAAGGACCGATCCCGAACATGACTCCTACTTTAGTAATTGAAGCCATTCAAAAAATGGTTAATCACTTCCAAAAATGGCACGATGGAGGAAACAAAAGAAACCAAGGCGGAAGTTTTGACGGAATTGCAGCCATCGCTAGAAAAATTGAAAATCTAAGTCAAGATATGCTAAAAATCAGAGAAACCGTTCATGCTATCCAAGTGGGCTGTGAAAGTTGTGGGGGAGGACATCTCACCAAGAATTTTCCTCACAACAACGATGAAAATATAATCGAAGAAGCTAAATATGGAGAAAATCGACCGTTTTACGGAGATAATCGTAATAATAATGGTTTTCGTGGAGGATGTTAATATAAATAAGCCGTAAAAACGTTTATTTATATTTTACGATCTTCTAATGTTTTGTCGATAACAAACGTAAAATCATTTTAACGAAAAAATAAAATACGTAAACTATTTGAGCCAATAATTTTCTAACACACTTACGTTTTCACATAAAACACTAAAACAAGTATAAGTGATTTTATGATTTAGTAATACATATGTACAACAACTAGTGTTTACATATTTCGGTAAAAATATACTTAAAGTAGTATATACTAAAATGGGTAAAAACTAACAAATGGTATTGACCCATAACCCATGGTTTTATCCAAACCATTTGACTAGGTACATTGAACTCTTGAGATACATTGTATCTAAATAAGAAACCCATGGATCAACCCATAACCCATGACCCATGACCCATGACTAAAATACCCATGGGTAAAGAGGAGCGTCCCACAGATCCCTAGCTTTACGCTAGCCGGATCCCTTGTGGGAGGGATCCGAGGAACAGTGAACTTTCTCCTCTAAAAATAGTGAGCCATTTCCTCCTTTTGGCTCACCACTTTCACACATACTTTCTCCAAGTATTGTACTTCTCTAATCACTGATCCTAATGGATCTTTCTATGTAGTTTGTCTTTTGTTTTTGTGTGATTCTCTAGGTTCCTCTCAAAGGCGAGATAACCACTTCTTGAAGTCGAGCAAGCTCAAGTCCATGAGTTGCCATACTTCGTCATCATCAAGACAACTGAGGTTCTCTTGTTGATAGTTCTTTCTTCCTCCGTAGAGGTTGTGTTGAAGGCATTAGTGAAGGATGCCGAAAGTGTCAAGACGAAAGCATTAGTGAAGAATGCTAAAGGTGTCAAGACGAAGGCATTAGTGAAAGATGCCAAGCGTTGTGTCAAAGGCATTAGTGAAGGATGCCTAGAAATCAAATCAAGTGGCATTAGTGAAGAATGCCAAGGTCGTATAATCGATGAGGTTCATCGTTATACATATAAGTATTTGTTTATTTCCAAGGATGGTGATATCCTTGATGGTGTTGTAATAAGGAGTGGATCTCCTTAAGATTAGGTGTTGTGTTGTGATGGGTAGTAGTTCCTCCATAGTAATGAAACTAGGTGCTTAGCCTAGTACCTAATAAAGGGTAGGCGACGTTGTGATAGGATTAGTTCTCCTTTGAGTGAAAGAACTCGGTGGTTAGCCTAGCACCGTATAAAGGGTCGGCGACGTTGTGATAGGTGTGGTTCACCTTGGAGTGAAAGAACCCGGTGGTTAGCCTAGCACCGGAAAAAGAGTAGGCGACGTTGTGAAGGCTTCTCCGCCATAAGGAGATTGGTGTCGTGTAGTGTTTACGAACTCTCGAGTAGGTGACTCGGGGAGTGGAGTAGGGCAAGGAAGGTGTCCTTGTAGCCGAACCACTATAAATACTCGTGTCGTGGTTATGTGCTTCTTACTCTTTATCTTTCATTACACGTTTATATATCTATCTATCAATGTCCAACATAAACAACCAAATAGATTGACATAAGTCGATCTAAATATCTAAAAAGAAGTTTTAAATTGGTAAAACTATTCAACCCCCCCTTCTAGTTTTCCACAGAGGATCTGCTAGAAACTAAAATCGTGGGCCTTATAGAGAAAGAAAGCCCAACCTTGAAGAGACAATAAACAAATTCCTGGATAGGTCAGCCCAAAGACAAAAGGAACAAGATGAATGGCTAAAAGAATTACAGGAAAATACTGACAGAAGTCTTTCCAATCACGACACAACCCTAAAAAACCTTGAAACCATGGTGGAAAAGCTTAGTGAGAAGGTAAGGAAGAATAACACTAAACCGGAAGGAACAAAACCCACAATGGAATGTAAGGTGATTTTTGCTGATGATGACTCGGAGATACAAGCTAATTCTCACACCGAAAATTCGGATTCTAGTGAAAATTCTGGCGACAGATTGGAGTTACGCCGTAACCTGTCTGAAGAGTTACGGCGTAACTATGTTTTTGACAGCGATCGTGGGGTTATGAAAGATATTGATAAGGATGACTCAAGCGAATTACGATGTAACCAAACATCACAGTTACGGCGTAACTGGGATACATGGGCAGATAGATTTCTCGAAGTGGACAAATCAGGAACACAAGTAATTAACGGATGGTCCCACGACATTAATTTATGCCCTTTGTCCCCATCTAAAAAGAAATATCACTGGTGCAAGAAGATACCCGTAGCTAAGGGGGACTTGTATGATCTATGGGCTTCGTGTGACCCTAGAAATGAAATTTGCGATGGAGGAAGCGATAAGGATAGGGTAAAAAATAACAAATTCATGTGGGCTGCATATACTGATGAAGAAAGATTGGAAAAATTCTCATTCGAGGAAGAAGAGGAGCCGCCTATCACTCACTGGTGCACTCCGATAATCATAACTAACGACGAATCCACACGAGCATGGCCTACGTTCGACCCTTTCCGCGAGTATTGCAACGGTGGTGGTAGCTTAAAAGAAGAAGAACGGACGTGCCCTCACGAGCTTGAAATACATGATATCAAGTTCGGAGATTTGACATTTTATGATTGGTACGCGATACAATTCGGGAATGCTAAAATTAACCCGAATCTTCTTAAAAAGCTCAAGATTGACTACGAGGATCATCATCAGAAAAAGGAATTGGTTAATGATGACATCTACTGTGTGGAAGATCCTTTAAGCATCATTAATAACAATGAAACCCGAAGTCATTGGTGTGAAAAGATAAAATCGCCTGGGGAAGTTTTCTGGGTATCATGCAACCCTTATGACGATAAATGTAATGGGGGAAGCAGCTTAATGAGAGTGGGAGAGGATGAATTCTTTTGGACCTCAACCAACGATACGGAAAGGACAAGATTGCCTTGGTTAGACAACTTGGGATTTGACAGTTGGGTAAAGATCAAGTATGGACAAGTAGATGCATTAACAAAGGAAAAGATTTGGAAAGAATACATGAGTAAAGAAAATCCGAAAAACGAGAGTCCTAACAACTTGAGTGAAATAACAATTTAGGATGCCAAAGAGTCGGTAAGAAATGGGAAGGAAGAATGCAAACGTGTTCTGGTGGAAAATTTGCTCGACGAGGAATGGTTTAAAGGCACCGAGTCTGACGACGATGACATAGAGGGGATTTTAGATTACCTTGAGTTGCAAAGAAATGAGGAATTTAATTTCCCCGATGATGAAGCATATGAGCAAAGGAGGTTCAAACTCCTTGGGATTCCCTATAAGAGGCCAGCCCTGATTATTGCTGAAAAATATGAGTTGGCGCCGGATGAAAAATTTTACAAAATTCGGAAGATCAAGATTAAAGAATACCTCCGCACTGCCACAAATGTCGCTTGGTCAGGCATAACTTAATGAAAGACATGGAGGAGGTTGGCCAAGTCCAAAGGCCACCATAAAGCCCCGAGGCTCTGAGTCTAACTTAAAGACTCGTAAATAAAGAAAAGTGCTCTTTCGGGAGACAACCCGAATTATCCCTTTCTTTTGTTTTATTTCCATTTCTGTTGGGTTTTGTGTTTTAAACCATTTTTGCATGAAACAAAGATAAGTTGCTGCAGCATGCTGAACTGACCAGAGTTACGGCGTAACTCATTCTCATGATTATGCCATAATAGGCCCCTTGCAGCAGAACTTCAGATGCACTACCAATTACGGCGTAATCCAATCTCAGTGGTTACGCTGTAGCTACACTTTTGCAGTGTATGCCAGGTTTTTCCTAGTTACGGCGTAACTCCTTATAAGAATTACAACGTAACTATCCTCTGCATTACTTCTTTCATTTTAAACACAATAACCTTGTATTAGTATTTTAAATGAACTTTGTGGGTGTGTTCCCTATAAACCCTCACGAGACTTCACTCATCCACTTGGGACACCAAGTGGTTTAAAAAGCTTGTTGCATATGCTAAATGCAACCGTGATTCCTACGAAAGTGAGTTAGGTTTGTTTTTCATTTTTCTTCTTTTCTTTTTAGAATTATGCTTATCGGTAGTGTGATTTCAGGGATTGAAGTTTGCTCGTGGATGCTTATACGAAGGCACGACTCTTTTTCGTGGGCCTTCTTTCTTTTTGGAGCAAATTTCAGGGAAGTTCTCGCTTAATTCTACTTTTCTCTTCACCTTTATTTAACGCTTAGTACAAAAGGGACTTTGTACAATTTAAGTGGGGGGACGGGAGTAGAATTGTCTCTAGAACTTTATTTTGCCCTCGTTTTTCTAGTTTATTTTGAAAAATTATGCCATTTTAAAATTTTTGACATGTTTTTCTTAACCTAACTAGATTAGACCTTAGCCGAGCACATACAACCCTTGATATTATATGGTGAGATTAGCCTTATCCGTTTCCAATATTTTACCCCAAATCCACCCAATTATGAGAGTGCCGGTAGCTTGTAAACTTTAGAACTTGGACTTTGCATCATTTTGAGACCATAGACGAGGTACGTTGAGTTAGCTCGATGTATTTGGACTTTTCAGTTTAAGAAGACAGTATTATAGGATTATCACCCAAATAGCCTACCATTGTGTGTCTATCGATTAGTCACCTCGACTTCTCGACCCCCATGTGAAACCCCTTTTGTTGCACTCACCTTTAGTGCAAGATACCCCTAGATACACCCATCTGAGCCATTCCTTTCATTTTGTTAACCCAATATATTGTTTCGATACACCTATACACCTTAGCCTACCCTGTAGTCTTTATTTGTGATTGGGAAGTCATCATTTGCCTAAGTTCAAGGTTAAAGTGGAAAGGTTCGGGAATCACGCTTTCGTCGACGACATATTCTTAAAGATCATTGAAGACCCCCCGAATTCTCATTGTTCATCTCAAGTGGGGGATGTTATGTTTAGTTGTTATGTTTATGTTAAAAAAATGTGATTCGAAAAAAAAAAAAAGTTATGTTATTTAGTTTATTGTAAAGTACGATGTTATAAGCACTATGTTATGAGCTTTATATAGATTTAGTATCGAGGAGGCCACCTCGGTCACATTTGAAGATTGGAGTTGGTAATTGCGCCAATAGTTGAAGAAAAGGTGGTGTGCCCATCATGACGTCCTCTAATGACACATCTGCCTTGTACATCATGATCCGGTTTCTTAAATTCAAAGCTTGAACTTTGGGTGGACGGTAAGTGGTGATGACTTGGTTATAGATTTAGACTATTTGCTTGATTTTTGTTTTACACAATTTATTTATCCCATGTCTTATCCTACCCTTTAGTCATGAAGCGTGTCTAGGTGATGAAGCGAGCAATCTTTGGTGTCTTGGCCATGGATTTGGTCATGTATCATTGATTTTGTCCACTTTGCCGTGACATGTTAGTAATGATGAGTCACCCTTAACCTTTGTCGTGTCTACCCATATTGCCTTCGAAAATTGTTTAGCCCTTAACTCTAGTGGTGGAGATTTGTGTAACCGCCAAGCTTATGATAGAATACATGCTATGACTGTGCGATTGAGTGATCACCCCGAAATTGACACTTAGAATAGTTGAGAGATTTGAGTGTTTCGTTCCCATTTCGTGAGGTGTTCGACTTTGTTTTATTCTAGCATAAGGGATTTGTAAACTTATATTTTCCAAGTAATGAGAGATTTCTTTTTAGGAATCTATCTAATAAGCTCTACTTGAGGGCAAGTAGAGTTCAAGTGGGGGGATATTTGATAACATCAAATTATCCTGAATATTAAGTGTTAGTTTCCCCCATTAATGCTTGTAATTTATATCATTTATATGGATTTACGCTTGTTTTCCATTATATTCCACTTTCAGGTAAATTACGAGCATTGGAGCTAAAGAGACGCGGAATTGGAGAGTTTACTGAAGATTTATCATAGTATGCTCACTTTGAAGAAGTTACGGTGTAACTCCTCTCTCACATTACGCCGTACCTAAAGCGTGACTCAGAAAACCACTTATCATGTTGGATCGATATATTCTAAGAAAACTAACTTCTGTAGCTTGTAAGGGCTTAGCAACCTCGGATAAATCCTAAGTTCCTAACAATGAAACACTGAATTGGAGAGTTTAATGAAGATTTATCATAGTATGCTCACTTTGAAGAAGTTACGGCGTAACTCCTCTCTCACATTACGCCGTACCTAAAGCGTGACTCAGAAAACCACTTATCATGTTGGATCGATATACTCTAACCAAACTAACATTTGTAGCTTGTAAGGGCTTAGCAACCTCGGTTAAATCCTAAGTTCCTAACAATGAAACACTGAATTAACTCTATTAAGTATGCGGAATTTACTTCAATAAAGCTAAGAAGAATTATCTTTAACTTCAACAATTTTATTAATACTTAGAACCTGCTTGTTATACAGATTCTCTAACAACTCTAATAACTCTAATACTGCGTATGAATTCGTACTCTTAAACTCTAAAACATATGAACACACACCTCTAATGCCCATCTAGGGATCCTTTTATAGGCATAAGGATTACCCTAGTCAGTTTACAACTCTAATTCTTGTACGACAAGTAATCTAAACTAAGAATATTCTAGAATAACAAAGCTTTCCATAAACGATGTAACAGTTCTTTAGCTTTGCAGTACTTTAATGTTGAGCAGTACTTTGACTTTCTTCTTTAGCAGTACTTTGACTCTTCAGCACTTTGACTTCTTCAGTACTTTGTATTTCTCCGGTACTTTATATCCCAACAATCCTCCCCTAACTTGAATTCTACTTGCTTGATTTCAAGTTCCTTTGTATCTGTATTTTTAACATCTTTGTCTTCAAGGAAAGATTGTGTCTTTATCTTCAAATTTTGTCTTTGTACTCACTGTGCTTGTATTATCATCATCAAAGTAGTCTTTAGAAACATTCCTTTACAGCAACAATCAGTAATCTCCATCTTTTCAGCTACTCAGCAACATATGACAATTTGTACATCAGTTCATTAAGTTTCAGTCTATTCTCATCACTTCCAGGTGTGTAAACTCCTGTGAGAGGTGAATCATTGAAATTTTAATGGATTTTGATGTCTCTTTACCAAAGCCATTAATTCTGGAGTAGCCAATGTTTAGGTGTGTAAAACCATGGTACATTGATAACCATATGATTTTTAGCAAATCATCAACTATCAACGGATTTGTTTTGTCTTTACCAAAAGCCGTACCCTTTTGGACTAGTTAGTTCTTGCAACCATGGTGAACTAATTACCATATAAATGGTTTTTCCACAGCCTTTACCACAAGCCATTTTTCTTGTAGGCTAGCCAACTCTTCACTGTTTCAGATATGGTGAGTTGATTACCATACAACTTATTAGCAAGTTGTTAACTATTAACGGATTTGAGATATCTTTACCAGAGCCGTTTGCTCATGGATTAACCAATCCTTTTGTTAAGCATGGTGAACTGATAACCTTTTGTTGTAACCATCTCAAAATCCATTTGTTGCTGTTAACTTTTGTTTCAAAATATTTTTCACTCAACAAAAGTTTTCTTTTAAAATCATTGACTGATTTTATGCTGCAAGCAGTACTTTGGTTAAAGTACTGTTTGTCCAGCAGTACTTTGAATAAAGTACTTATTTTTCCAAAATTTATACAAGTAAACATCATACGAGTACTTATGCTTCATCATCAGCAGTTGTCCATCTGATATACAATTTAATAACCATTAGAGATGTTTCATTCTCTTCTTCAACTTCCATTCCATGATCCAGCATCCTTCTCATAAGATCACTAATCAAAGGATATCTTCTTTCAGTTAACATATGAATCATAGTTCCATCTTCCAATTCCAAAGCATGCACTCCTGATTCTTCAAAGAATCTCCAGCTTGTAATCTCCCAATTTTCTTGATTTAGCCAGATTTCTTCAGTGCTTGTCTCCTCAGTTTCCTAGATAGTTATCAGATCTCCTAGCAATACTAAGCCAACTCCAGTTGATGGAATATGTTCAAAGTATTCTTGCACTAATTGATATAGTTGAAACAGATCTGCTCTATCTATTATGTGCAGTATATCCCATAGCAAATTGAACACTCTAAAATTTCATCTTTCCTATGGAACATCAGATAGTCTCCATCCTTTGATTCTACCACTTCAAATGTAGTTATTTTAGACTTCTTTACTGCAGCATCTTTGGATTTAGGATGATCAAAGTTGACAACTCTTATGTAATTTCTCAGCTCATCAACTGTATCAGATCTTAACTCAATCTTCTTTGATGACTGTTCAGCTTCAGTTGTTCTTTTTATTTTTAAGCTTCTTTTTCTAGCATCCTCATTCCTCTTTTCATCATCAAAAGGAATAATACCAGCAACTTCCTTCTGATATGCTTCTCTAACAGCATTATATAAATCTTTCATCTCTAAATAATTCAGCTTCTGTAACCCAGTATATCATTGACTTTTTAGATAAGCCATCATGGCATTTCTTTCCTTAGCTTTACTAGGTTGTCTTTGTGGTATAACAGCTTCAGGTTCCTTCACTGGTAGAGCAACCTCAGCATCATATTCGGCTTGAAACTTCTTAGCAGCTTCTTCATTCTTAGCCACTTCAATAGCTCTGATTTCAGCCAAAGTGAGCTTCTTCTTCTTTGTTTCAACCAATTTGCGTTTACCTTTGTCTTTAGGATCTAACACTGGTTGAGAAGCTTGAGGTTGTTCTTCAGCAACTCCTGGAATACTAACACCTCTTGGTCTTGATAGATTTTGCAATATTTGAGCAACTGTCTAATCATCACTTGCAGTATGCTCTACCATGGGTGTGTCACTGTTGAAGGACCAGCTTTTTCTTCAAAATCTAGAGTCCTTGGTGTGATCAACTCTTGTCTGTATGTTCCTTGAAGAGCAGCAGTACCTTGATCACCAGCACCTTGATCATCAGTACTTTGTACACCAGTACTTTGAACTCCAGTTCCTTCAGGCTCAGTACTTTCAATATTTACTTGTGCTTCAGTACTTTGAGGTTCATCTTCTTTATCTGCATGAAACTTAGCATCTTCTTTCAAATTATTTTGCTCTGAATTCCTCCCCAATTGGAATGAAGACTGCTGTTGAACCTTTCTGCCCTTGGATGGCTTCTTAAACTTCTTCCCTTGCCTCTTCTGTGATTTGACCCACAACCTGTGATGTTGAACTAAAGGCCATACAAAAGACTTTAATCTTCTAAACTTGGAGTTCAACTTCACCAATTGTGCAGCTTGAGCTTCAGTAGCTTTCTTCAATCTGACAATTCCCTTGTCAAAACATAATTATCCAGAACCAATCCCTCAGGAGCTATATCGCCATCATCTCCTTCAGATGATGGTGGGTTGATTTCTGGTTCTGACTCAGCATGTTCAGGATCTTGTTGAGATGGTGTAGGTAAAGCTCCAGTACCTTCTTGTGCAGCAGTACCTTGTGAAGAAGCAGTATGTTGAAAAGCAGTACCTTGAGTTGATGCAGTACCTTCTCTTTCTTCACTTGCAGCAGCCTCATCTCTAACTGCCCGAACAAATCTCCATAATAGAAGTAGTCAAAGGAGTGTTCCTTCCAGAGAACTGATCACTCTTCCTAGCCATGAAGGTGAATATCTTTGCAGGTTGTACCACAACAGGTAATAAGCCCGTAGGCTTTGATACATCATGAAGTTGTTTATTCAAGAAAACTTGAATAAATCTTGGATACATTAACCAGGGTGATTCATTAGAAATGTGAGATAGCATACCATCTAGAATGAGTCTTGAAAAGTTGAAGAGACGATTTGTAGCCAATCCCACCAAAGCAGATGCTATATTAGATCCAAATTGCTCCCATGAAGTACTCTTAGAACTGATACAATGAAGTAATACATGTACCAAGTACTTCCAATGTGGACTAAACAAGGGTTTCTTGAATGTTGTTTCAGTTAAAGACCCTTCATACCCAATATCTCTTAAAGTATCCCAAAGAAGTTGTTTGTCAAAACGTATAGCTCCTTCTTCATCATCTAATAATAAATCTTCACGAATTGAAGCTTCACTAACTTTCACTATCTTTCCAGCAACCTTAGCCTGTATATATGACTCATCATCTTCCATGTGAGTTCTAGCAGTCTCCCAAAACTGTTGAATCCATGGCTCAATAACATCCGGTTCTACCAAAAGTGCATAGTTGATTGTTGATCCAGTAAGGAAATCAATTATGTCATGGAATGCGACAATAGCTTCAGTCTTATCTAAATTTGCCACCATGTTATGTTTAGTAACTGGGTTTCAATTTGCCATTGATTAATTTTTACAAAAGAAAGTGGTTCGATGAATAGTAAATGTGAAAGAGAGAGAAATATGGAAAAGATTGAGAAGTATAAAGATGAGAGGGAAAATCGAAGGGTAGTTATTTATAGGTAAGATTTGAAAAATCACAACCCATAATAACAAAGTTATCGTTATTTGAATTTTAACTCATCTTTTGACCGTTGGAACAGTACGTTGATAAGACAAGCAGTGCTTTCCACGTGTGCAGTAATTTCCAAAGCAATACTTTCATAGTAGTACTTTCATATAACCAAAAAGCAGTACTTTTCCATTCTCTTCTTCACAATGGCAAAAAAACTTCAAATAGGCATCGGATTGCCTCCCCTCAAGCAATGCATAGGACTGTCTAACTAACTAATCAGTCCTCCCCTTAAATGTAGCTTAGTAATTAATCATACCAATACTCACCACCAAGTGATTGAATCTTGAAACATCAAATCCTTTTGTGAGTAGATCAACTACATTATCATTTGTGTGAACCTTGACAACATTAATGAGCCTATGCTCATAACAATCTCTGATAAAGTGATGCCTAATCTGTATATGCTTGGTTTTGGAGTGATAAACTGGATTCTTCACAATGCAAATTGTACTCTCATTATCAATGTTGATAGGAGTATTCTTGAAGTTGAACCCATAATCCAAAAGTTGATTCTGCATCCACAAGATTTGTCCACAATAGCTTGCAGCAGCAACATATTCTGCTTCAGTGGATGATGTTGCTGCAATAGTTTGCTTTTTACATTGCCATGAGACTAATCTTCTTCCAAGATACTGGCATCCTCCAGTGGTTGATCTTCTATCATAATTATCACCTGCATAATCACTATCTGAAAAAGCTTCCAAGTGAAAGGGTGAATCCTTTAGATACCACAACCCTAACTTAGGTTGTTGTTTCAAATAACTAAAAATTCTCTTCACTGCATTCATATGAGAGACCTTAGGTGAGACTTGATATCTTGCACATAAACAAACAGCAAACATGATATCAGGTCTAGATGCAGTTAAGTACATAAGACAGCCAATCATAGATCTGTACAGCTTGACTTCAACAGGTTGACCATCTTCATCCTTGCCCAATGAGTTGGTAGATTTGATAGGTGTAGTGACTGGCTTCATAGCATCAAAGTTGAACTTCTTAAGAATGTCAGAGACATACTTATCTTGACTTATGAAAATTCCCTCCTTTGATTGTTTAACTTGAAGCCTCAAAAAGAAAGTTAATTCACCCATAGAACTCATTTGAAATTCATGTTGCATCAGCTGCTCAAACTCCTTCACCATTGACTCTTTTGTAGCTCCAAAGATGATATCATCTACATAAACTTGAACTAGCATGATATCCTTCTTATCTCTCTTGATAAACAAAGTCTTATCAATAGCTCCTCTCCTGTAACCATGTTGTAATAAGAAAGTGGAAAGTCTTTCATACCAAGCTCTAGGTGCTTGAAGAAGACCATAAAGATCCTTAACAACTTTGTAGACTTTGTTTGGATGTGCAGGATCCTCAAAACCAATAGGTTGTTTGACATAGACCTCCTATGTAATAGTACCATAAAGAAAGGCACTTTTGACATCCATTTGATAAACAAGAAAGCCCATATATGATGCAAAAGCAAGAAATATTCGAATGGCTTCAATCCTTGCTACAGGAGCAAACACTTCATCATAATCTACTCCTTCTTCTTGTCTGTAACCTTGTGCTACTAGCCGTGCTTTATTCTTGATAACATTCCCTCTTTCATCTCTCTTTACTCTGAAAACCCATCTTGTACCAATGACTTTCTTTCCATCTGGTAGATCACATAATACCCAAACTTCTTGAAGTTTGAATTGAAGAAGTTCTTCTTGCATGGCTTCAACCCAACTCTCTTTTGTTAATGCTTGAGCTACATTCTTGGGTTCTTCTTGAGAGATAAAGCAAGTGAATATGTTTGGTGATCCTTATGATTCAGCCTATTCTGTTTATATACAAAGCTAAGTAAAGCATTATGTGGTTTAGAAAAACCTTTAGCCTTGGTTTGTGAGCACTCTAGAAGTAGAAGGTCCAATGATTTGACCAGAGGGATGATCTTTATGCACTCTTAATGTAGGAGTCTGGGGAACTTCAAAATCATCATCCAAATTTGTGAAATCAGCTCATTCATTGGAATTTGAGAAAATACCTTCAGCTTCAAACTCATCATCAGTGTCTTCTAATCCAGGCATGGTAGGATCATTCAAATCATTTGAAGTACAGTCAATACGTGTAGCAGTACTTTGATCCAAAGTACTGTGATCCAAAGTACTGTGATCTAAAGTACTGTGAGTGTATTCTGTAGACTTACCCTTTGTCTGTGTGTCTTCAAAAGCTCTTCTTTCTTCATCCTCATAAGATTGTGCTATTGTTTCTTGAAGAAGCATTCTATTAAGTTCATCTTGAATAGCTTGATCTTCAGCAGTCAAAGTGGTTTTTGGGTCAGCAGTACTTTTCTTCTTTTCGACAGTTATAGGTTCTTCATCAGGAACAACATCAGGTCTCATATTGACTCCATGAACAATGTACTGTAAGTCTTCTTCTTTGTGATCAACTTGATTTTCTTCTCTAACAAGAACGTATTCATAGAAGGAGTCAAAACCTCAAGATCAAACATCCAATCAGGACCTTTACCCTTCTGATTTGCTTGATCTTCTAAAAATTCAACATGAAGACAATCTTGAACCTTCTTGGTGACCTTGTTGTACACTCTAAATCCTTTGCTGTTGGTACAATATCCCAATAAGTATCCTTCTTCTGACTTGCCATCAAATTTTCCCAAAGCATCAATAGTATTAAGAACAGTCAGAGGACATCCAAAAGGTTTCATAAAGCGTATGTTAGGTTTGATTCCCATAAGCAACTCATAAGGTGTCTTCATCTGAGGTTTAGTGACTGATACTCTATTCAATACATAGCAAGCAGTACTTACAGCTTCAGCCCAAAATTGAATAGGTAATTGAGAATCTGCAAGCATTGTTCTGGCTACTTCAATCAAAGTTCTGTTCTTTCTCTCTGCAACACCATTCTGCTGTGGTGTTCTAGCAATGCTAAACTCCCTCTTGATTCCTTTCTTGGCACAAAATTCATCCATAAGCTTGTTCTTGAATTCAGTCCCATTATCACATCTAATACCTCTTACTTTTAGTCTCAATTGGTTTTCAAGGGCTATTATAAGATCATGAATAGCATCAAATGTTTCATCTTTAAATCCCAAGAAAAATAACCAACTAAATCTACTGCAATCATCTGTTAAAACTAAGCAGTACTTCTTCTTGTTTAGACTTGCAACAGAAACAGGTCCAAACAGATCCATGTGCAGCAACTCCAAAGGTTCTCTAATGGTTCTTTCCTTAATCTTCTTACATGAAGCTTTGTGTTGTTTACCCTTCTTGCACGCCAAACATGAGTGATCATTCTTGTATGTTTGGGTAGGTAAACCTCTAACTAAATTTCCTTTAACCAACTTGTTGATATTCTTGAAATTCACATGGCCTAATCGTCTGTGCCATTGATATGCTTCTTCAAGTGTTGCCTTTGCTACTATGCATGTTGCTCTTTCAGAAGAGTGAAGACTCTTTATATCCAGACTGTACACATCATTGGTTCTTGGTACTCTTAGTATTACCAAGTTATCATTAACAAGCTTGAATTCCGGGGAAAGAATAAGATATTCTGTGTCAGTGAACAACACAGGGTGCTTCTTGCCACAGATCTGAGAGACTGACAAAAGGTTGAACTTGAGCTCCTTCACATAACGAACATTCTCAAAATCTATGCTTCCTGCCTTTATGGTTCATTTTCCAGTAATTCTTCCTCCACTAGGATCATTCCCAAATGCAACTCTTCCTCCAATATAAGATCTATAATCTAACAGAATCTCTTTGTCTCCTGTCATGCTTCCAGAGCAACCACTATCAAAAATTAGATGATCTTTAAGCTCCTCTTCTGGGTTGCCCTGCACAAAGATAAAAGGATTAGTTAATTTTAGGAACCCAAGCCATTACTGACTTGTGTTCCCCTTGTGGAATTACATACTTAAATTCTTTAAGTATGTAATTTCCACTGTCTTTAAGCACATGATCAATTATTTTTGGTTGTTCCAAAACTTGTGTTGGTTTTTCAACAAAAATCCCTTTTTTATCAAGATTCTCTTTATTATTTTCAACAAAAATCTTTGTTTCACTCTTGCTAAAAGTACTGTTTGTTCCCCATCATTATTTTCTTTCTTAACCCAGCTGGTTTTAAATTTTTGTGTAGGTTTCTCTGATCTAGATACTCTTTTTGAGGTGTAACGCCTTCTAGATTGATAGTAATTAGCTTGGTTTAAAAATGCACGCATCATTGCGCAAATTGCACGCATCATTGCATTGCATTTGAAATTTCGCATTATGGGGCCTAATGCAAGGCCATCCTAAATTGTGTTCGCATTAGACCGCCATTTACCGCATTTGTGTAATGCTAGCAATGGTCGCAAAAGTCGCAATCTAGAATTAAGGTTATTTTTGTCAAAAATAAACCATGTAAAAGAGATCCAAATATTTAAATGAGATTTTAAAGATAGAACTTGTTAAGACGTACAAAAAAACGAAAATATAATATCTTGCGTTTTGCTAAGTGTTTTACGTCAAGCTTTGCTTTTGAATTATTTGTTTTACAAATGAATTATTGGCCTAATTTCAATATGCTAGTAACTTATTTTGTAAGTTTATTTCGTTTACTAGGTACTTTGTAGAATATACTACGTATAAATAACTTTTGTACATTTTTTAATAGTAAACGCAATGCATCTAAATTGCGCTCGCATTTGCATCACGCATCACGCAATGGCTTTTTAAACCTTTAGCGCATCGGATCGCAAAACGCATTTTTAAACCAAGGTAATTAGATCTCCTAGGGCTTCCATTCCAAAAAGTGCTATCAGTACCTTGATTGGGTGAAAATCTAGCAGTACTTTGAGAAGGTACTTGTGATTTTGAAAAATGTCTTCTTTGGTGAGGGTACCTATAATCTTTTGAGAAGTTGCTGTGGTTAACCCTATGTGAATGATTCCAGACTGGTTTATTCTCCCTTGGTTTTTGGTTGGCAGATCTGGTCTTTGTGAAATTGCTTAGATACTTTGAGTGATGGTCACAGTCCTTAATCAAATGATCAGGACTATAACAAACAAAACACAATTTTTGACCCATACTCCCAAAATTTCTTCCTTGAGTTCTATGACCAAACCTAACATGACTTTTTGGTGAATTATGAAAATTATTTTGACTAAACTTATCCCAAAAAGGTTTAGCAGTATTTTGAAAAGGTTTTCGTAAAGGTACTGCTGAAGATTTTGCAGTACTTTGAGATGAAGATACTGCTTGACTCTTAACATTATCATCCTTAGGTTTCTCAACTGTTTCTTTTGGGGTTTCAGAACTAGATTGACCAGTAAGCTTTTTCCTAAACTCTAGATTGTCTACTCCAAAACGAGAAACATTTGTCCTAAGTGGTTGAAAACTACCAGTGGGATGAGGGACTTCATGATAACCCTTGTCTTTCTTAAATTCAGGAGGTGTTTGACTAATAGATTCCTCATAACTAGATGTGTTATCTACATAGTTAATGAGTTCATCATCACTAGTTAGTATATCATTAGAATCAAGTTATTCCTTATCACTAGGTGGGTTTTCTTCTATGCTACTAAAATCCATACCAAAACCTAGGCCAGTTTTAATGTGTCCTCTTTTCTGTTTTTCAACAAAACTAACATGTAAAAGGCCAGATTTTCCCCAAGCAGCAAATTTCTCTAACAATTCATCCCTTTCCTTAGTAAGCTTCTCAATTTCAGAAATCTTACATCCTAACTTCCATTCACTTAATTTTAACTGATAATCCTGTTGTTCATACTTTTCTGCCTAAGCCATTTCATTATTTTCATGTGTTATTATTTTGACTTCCATAGAATCTAAAGTAATTTGATAACCAACTACCACAGACCTAGCCCTTCTATAATTATCTCTTTCAGTTACATAATCATTAAAGACTTTTTGATAAAAATCATGACACTTAGAGCATACCTCAGAGATAGGGGGTGAACTTGGTGAAGTAGCTACCATAGCAAGCAGAACAGGTTCCTCTTCACATTCCACGCTCCAATCAAAGCTTCATAGGCCATCTCTTGATGCCAAAGCAGCAAATCCTGGTTCCTCATCAAAGGTTGTGCTCTAATCAAACTCTTCCATTGCAGCCATACAGTAGGTTACTGGTTCATCATCAAATTCAGCACTCTAGTCAACCTCTGATAGATTTTCTTGAGCAACCAAAGCTTTTGTTTCAGTAATAGGGATTTCCTTTAGTTCAAGCTTGGGTTTCTCAGTCATTCTGTTTGCCTGATATTTAGCAAACTTTCACTCTCTTGCAAAGTGTCCAGTTCTTTGACAATTAAAGCATTCAATCTTGGTCTTGTCAAACGTTATACCCTGCTTAGGCTTGAATTCAATGCCTCTTCCTGTTTTCTTCATGAACTTCTTGATCCTAGCAGTGATCATAGCAACTTGCCACCTTATATCAATTTCTTCAAGAGCATCCTCTTCAATTTGTGACAAATGTTCTTCATAAGTAACAGGTAAAGTGGCTTGCTGAGCAAAGAATGAGCATACAACTTCATCAGAATGAATGGTGTTTGTTGGTGATGAGGTGGGGGTAGGATAAGCAACAGTAATTTGAACAACAATACTTTGAGTAGGATAAGCAGTACTTTTAGTGGAAGTACTGCTTCTCTTTTCAGAAGACACAAAAGCAATACTGTGAGATTTTGAACTTGTTTGGCCATTCATCTCATGCTCATACACCTTCAAATGGTTGTAGAGATCATCAAAGTCCATAACATCCAAACCAGGTTGTCCTCTGATCATAGTAGCAATCACATGCCATGTGGATGGCAAACTTCTTAAGAAATTCATATTTGAATCTTCAACAGATACCTCTGCTTTGTATAACTCCATCATACTAAGAAGATTTTGGAATCTGTCATAGGCAGCATCAAGACCTTCTCTTTCACCAACAGTGAATGTTTCAAACTGTTGCTTCAACATATTTCTGTGCATCTTTTTGGAAGCATCATTACCTCCAAATCTTGTCTTGAGAGCAACCCATAGTTGCTTTGCATCCTTAGCATCATGAAACTTGAGTAGATGACCATCAGGAATAGCAGACAACAGTATGTTGAGAGCCTTTTCTTGATTTCTTATTGTTGTTGCTGGTAAGACAGCCTTAGGTGGTTTAGGTTGTCCAGGAATTTCTACAGGTTCTGCAACAACTTCATTACCATTGACAATTACATTCCATAGTGCATGGTCTGTAATAGCAATGTACTGCCTCATCTTCATGCTCCAAAGATCATACTCTCCCTTCTTGATGATAGGAATTCTGAGTGAGGTGATGGAAAGGGGCGGTGCATCTTTAGTCGACATCTTTAGGGTTTGTTGTTAAATCGGTTTTTAAGGGTTTCTTCTTAATAAGAGTTTTCACATAAGCTCTGATACCACTTGTTGGATCGATATACTCTAACCAAACTAACTTCTGTAGCTTGTAAGGGCTTAGCAACCTCGGATAAATCCTAAGTTCCTAACAATGAAACACTAAATTAACTCTATTAAGTATGCGGAATTTACTTCAATAAAGCTAAGACGAATTATCTTTAACTTCAACAATTTTATTAATACTTAGAACCTACTTGTTATACAGATTCTCTAACAACTCTAATAACTCTAATACTGCGTATGAATTCGTACTCTTAAACTCTAAAAAATATATGAACACACACCTCTAATGCCAATCTAGGAATCCTTTTATAAGCATAAGGATTACCCTAGTCGGTTTACAACTCTAATTCTTGTACGACAAGTAATCTAAACTAAGAATATTCTAGAATAACAAAGCTTTCCATAAACGATGTAACAGTTCTTTAGCTTTGCAGTACTTTGATGTTTAGCAGTACTTTGACTTTCTTCTTTAGCAGTACTTTGACTCTTCAGCACTTTGACTTCTTCAGTACTTTGTATTTCTCCAGTACTTTATATCCTAACATATCAGAAGATTACGGCGTAACTCTCCCAAAAGATTACGACGTAACCATATTAGGTCAAATGAGGTTCCGCGCCGCTGATAATTACTCTGTAACTCATGCATCAACTACGGCGTAACCAAGAATTATTGAAGATACGACGTAACCCCTTCTTAGGTTACGCCGTAACCAGCAGATCTAGTGCAAGTTACCAAGATCTGGCCTATAAATACCCTACGATTTTCAGCATTTCAAAGCATCCCATTTCACACACAACAATCAGAGAATGTAGGAAGAAGCCAAAGACAGATCTAGAGGAGCATACGGAGCTATCTCCAAGGGAGAAATCACTCCCCTACGATAAGCATTAGCTTTTTATCTTTTCTTTACTTTCGATTCATGTATTTTGTAACATTAAACATTGAATTGATTTGTATGGTTAATATGAGCAGCTAAACACCTCTTGGTGCTGGTCTAGTTATGATTCCTTAATTGTTTAGTTTGCGTGTATATTACTTCTGTATAATTATTTCTAAGTGTATGCATGCATAGTTTATTGGTAGCTACCCTTGCTTCGGTAGTTTTGAATGGCGGTAGAGGTTAGTTGCTTACGAGATATGACCAACTGACCCTAAGTGAGTAGACTGAGACGGGAAGGGTAAGATATGACCAACTGACGACCCTTTCTACTTGTGCGATTTGACCAACTGATCACCTACCGTTTGGATGAACTTAAGAATTAGGGGGTGAGTATCTAAGATGCTAGCGCCCGGGCACTCACTATCATAAGTCTAGCATGTAGCGGAACTTAATGACTCGGCTTAGGGGACCAGGAACAACTGGACTTATGAGGGGACACCTGACTTCTCCAGTGGTGGCATCTTTTCTGATAGGTTAGGGCGAACTGACCAAATGTTGTCCTCTCGACTTTGACCCCACCTGAAGTAATTGGAAGTAATTAGACGTAGACATTACTAGCTAGGATGAATAACTAGGTTAGCACCACTCTCCTCTATTGATTACACCTTTGCCTTTATTTGCTTTAGTAGTTTATTAGTTAATATCAAAACCATCTTAAAATCTGTGAAACCTAGACTTAGTATTAATCCACACACATAGCTCTTGGGACGACCTCGATTTTACCGAATACTACACTACACATGACCGGGTACACTGCCCGTTTGTGCATTAGGGTAGACCATAGGTATAACGAGACATTATAATTATTAAAACCTGGTCAGTAAAACATGCATCAATCATACATGAGTAAAAAGCGTAACTTGCTAACAATAGTTTAAACGAAAACAAAAAGTATCTTGATATATCCAATGGATGTGTTACTCACTTCCGGATACACATAAATCCCTCAATTTTTAGGGGACGTCATGATTTTTTATTAAAACAAATATCTGCTTGTCGCTTTAACCCAAGATGATAAGCAATTAAAAATAATCATTAACCTTAAAACCACAAGCTTTACGTCTTCATCACTTTAGTTCTTTTATTTATTTTTCCCATTTACCATGTTTAACAAATTTGGATTTTAATAATATTTCATACTACATGAAAATTAGGTGGTTGCATTCCTATTTGCGTTGTATCAAGCATGTGGCGGTGGCGTGATTACGTATAATAGTGCAAATACTTAAAATGATTTGAAAGTTTCTTTTACCCGAGCATTTCATCAAACAGTTTATATAAGGCATGCAAAACATAAACAAATGAACAAAACTGATCTTTTTTTTTTATGTGATTGTATTTCAAAAAGAAACTAACTAAAATAAATAGTTAAGTACAAAATGAAAAAAAGGCCTTGCATATTACAAAGGATAAACATGTATTTGTATAAAACCAACCTTTAATTGAGGATCAGAAGTTGTTGAAAGAAATCTGGAAGGATGGAAATGATGGGTACCTGAAACAATATAAATTCGATCTAGAAATAAAAATCAATTAGAAGAATCAAATTGATTGTTTTTAATCGTCTGAAATCAATCTATTTTCCCACATTCCTACAACATGAATCAGTGCCCAAAAACTACTTAAAAAATTATAGAAAATTAAAGTAATTCAAACTCAAATCGGTTATAAAGTAGTAAATGATAAAAACAATTATGAAAATCTAAACATAACAAAAAAAGGGATGGAGAAATCGATCTTAAATTGATCATTTAAGAAAAAGGATGGGTTCAAACGTTTTTGAAATTAAAAGAAAAAAATAAATGTATAACAAATTTGGATTGCAATAAACATAACTATTAGGAATTAGAAATTTCAGGTATTAAAGAGTCGGTCACCTTAAGTATATGTAATCGTTAGAAAGCTCGTAGTCGTAGTTATTTTAAGTTAAGTAGTATTTAGTTAAGTAACACCGTGGAGGCCGGACGGGTCTTTACCCACTGTATGCCTGATCCACAGCCCGTTGTGTGGCGTTTTATGTAAGACTATAAATACTCTCTACCTCCCAAGGTAGAGAGTTGGAGCTCATAATAATATCTTTCACTTTCTCTCACTAAGTTCCCTAAACCTCTAACTTTCTCTCTCTAGAATTCCACTTATACGCCCACTTTGTGTTATGGTTTGATGTGTATGTGAAATCCAATATCTTACAATTGGTATCAAGAGCTATGGTTAGATCATATCTTGCACATCTTTGGATTTCTAGTAGTTTTTAGGTGGTTTTTGAGTTTGAAAAAGTTTAGTGGTTTGTGCATCATTTGGTTGATTTCTTGTGTTAAAGCTTGGATTTTGTTAGTAATTTTATGTTTAGAATCATCACAAGTGTTTAGGTTTTCATTTGGTAAGCTTGAATCATCTTGGTTGGGTTGTTTTTGGATTGAAAAATGATGTTTGTGATGTTTTCTTGCTAGCGACTTGACCTACAGATTTCTTTCTTGCTAGCGACTTGCTTAACATTTTTGTAGCGAGTTGCAGTTTGTGGAGTTAGCGACTTAGGCCTAGCGACTAACAGTACAAGTAGTGGATGCTCTACTACGGGTAGCGACTTGGTGTTAGCGACTTGGTAAGTAGCGAGTTGCTATTTAGCGACTTGATTCCTTAGCGACTTGTATCTTAGCGAATTGCTGCCAAAATTTTGCTAGCGACTAGAGGCTTAGCGAGTTGCTATTTAGAGACTTGTCTTTTGTTTAGCGACTTGGGACTTTAGCGACTTGGTGGAATAGCGAATTAGAAGATAGCGACTTGGTGCATAATTTTCTAGCGACTTGGGTGATTTATTTACGGTTTTCTCTTGATTTAGTAAAATCTCGTGAAAGAATCTATTTCCCGGTTTAATCATAGAGTTATAAAATCCCGTTTAATTTGACATCATGTCTACCAACGTTTCTACAATCATCTCCACTGTTGCCGAGGATGTTCAAGCAGCTGGTTCAGATACTCGTCCACCCATGCTTGACAGAACTGACTACGACTCTTGGGGTCAACGAATCAGATTGTACTGTCTTGGAAAGGAAAATGGTGTCAACATTCTCAAATCCATTGATGAAGGACCGTATCGGGTTGAGACGACTAAAGATGTACTTGATACTGCTGAAGATAGAACTCTGATTTATGGAATGGACAGACCAAAGATGTATGATGAGCTTGATGATAAGGAGAAAAAGAGATTCGATGCTGATATCAGGGCTTCTAACATTGTTCTTCAAGGTCTTCCTAAAGACATCTACAAGCTGATCAATCACAACACCGAAGCAAAGGCAGTATGGGATAATGTCAAGATGCTTCTCTCAGGTTCTGAATTAACTATGGAAGACAGAGAATCACAACTCTATGACGAATTTGAACACTTCAAGATGAAACCAGATGAGAGTGTCTATGAGTACTATGTGAGATTTCATAAGCTGGTGAATGATATGAGGAACATCAGAATGACTATGCCTAACATTCAGCTGAACTCAAAATTTGTGAACAACATGAATCCCGAATGGCACAAGTTTGTCACCTCAGTGAAGCTCACTAAAGGATTGAAGAATACAAACTATGAGCAACTCTATACCTTCCTCCTTCAGAATGAGAGAGATGCTATGTTTGAAAAAATGATTCTTAATCAGTTCAAAACCAACCAGGGAGAGACAAGCTCATCTAATGACTCAACTGCCTTCTACTCAAACATCGAAATCACAACCAAAGCCTCACAAGTCATACCCATGGGTAATGGTAATCACAAACTCATTCCTGATCCAATGTTCAAACAAGCTGATGCTGATGCACACGTGGGTAACATCATTAATCAACTAGCTCTTCTGATTAGTCAAAACATGAATTCTCTCCCACAAACCAACAACAACCTCAGAACAGCTTCTAACCCACACAATCAAGCTACTGTTAAAGATGGGAGGATCGTGGTTCAACCAGTTCAGGAAAGACAGTATGATCAGGGAAGAGGTGGAGCTGGCAGAGGTTATGTTGGTAATCAGAATCGAGGAAGGAATGGTAATCAAGGATATGCTAAGCCGATCAAATGTTATAACTGTGGTGGTGAGGGACACATTGCAAGGAACTGCACATCTCCAAAACGTCCACAGAATGCTGATTACTTCAGAGATAAGATGCTGCTTGTACAAGCTCAGGATAATGGTGCTGCTTTGGATGAAGAGGAATTGTTGTTTCTTGCTGAGGGCAATGCCAAGACCTATGATGCAGATGTGGATGAGCAGCCTATTCAGGAGATAGGTCACAATCATCAGAATGCCTTTCAAGTCGCTGATTGTGATGCATACGACTCTGATGTGGATGATGGACCTACTGCACACACAATTTTTATGGCTAGCATTTCTCCAATGGTTTCTCCCAAGGTCTCATCTTCACCACAAGCTGGCTCATCCAAAGACAAACTCATCTCAGAGGTATTAAAACTATACGATGATGCTGATGTGCAAAAGATGCATGACAAAGTACAATCAACTGAAACTATTGAATCAAATATTGAAAATATGGGTAATATCAATGTTGTCCCATATGATCAATATGTGAAACAAAGTGAAAGTGAAGTTGTACCAAGTGATGCATCTTCTGCAGTCAACAATGACTATATTTTTGATGAATACACTGCATGTGCCCCTGATGATTCTGTAATTTCTGAACTAAATGCCTATAAAGAACGTGTTGCTATTTATGAACAACATGCAAAATTTGAGTTGACCACTCGTGAGCAGGAAATGGATGACCAAGTGCGTACAATCATTAGAAAAAGTAATTTTAGAGAAGAAGTATTAAAACAAGAGTTAAATTCCTTGCAAGAAAAGCTTTCTAAAACTGCTAAGCAAAAACAAGAACTTCAAGAAAATGTGAAAATGCTTAAGCAAGAATTTAATGCAAAGGAATCAAAACTCTTGAAAGATTTTTCTAATCTGAAAACTTTGAAAAACAAACTTGAAAACAAGTTGTTCATACAAGGGAACACCATTCAGACTGCTCACATGATCACTAAGCATAAAGTTCTAAGCGATAAGCATAGTGTTCCCATTATAGATAAACCCAACCCTGAGTACGGGAAGATAGCAAAAGCAGCTCAAAATGTGATCTATGATGGCAATGAGATTCTTAAACCTAGACAAAAACCTAGTTGCTTTGAGTGCACAGAGGAAGATAAGAAATTAGATGAAATCACTAGGGAGAAGATGAATAAGAAACTAAATGATCCTAAATGCAAAGAGAAGAAAGTAATTATCACTCCCCATGACTACAAAAAGGAGAATTGGATCTCCTTGAACATGTTTAAGCCTCAAACATTGTTGACTCCTGAACAAGTGTTCTGGAAAATGGACTTAGATAAGCAGAAAGCAGAAAATATTGTTGAAACAAACCCTCCCCTTAGGAAAATGCCTAAAGCAACTGTGTATCCTCCCAATACACCAATGCATCTAGTTCCTAGAACGATTGCTACTAAAAGCAAGATCTTAATCAGTCAATATGTTATTTTTCAACTATTTGTTGATTTTGAAAAAATTTGTAAGAAAAGGATCACACCCACTGGGATTACTGAAGGGGAAAGGGGTTTTGAACAAACAAAAGAATGCTATTTAACCGAGGTCATGCCTTTCTTTAAACTTCTAAAAGATCACTTTGAGAGTCTTAAAAAGGGGATAGAAACTGATATTAAGGGAATGGAAAGGGAATTTGATGCAATGATAGTTGAAGTTTGTGACTATGAGCGAGCACTAAAATATAATGAGATTGAGAGGAAGAACTTGCATACACTAAATGAGAACCTGATTTCTGAATGTATTGCTCAAGATGTGTTTTTCACTGCTACAAATTGTTCCATTAATGCTTCCCAATTTCATGAATTATCTGTTGCCCTGAAAGTCTCCCATGATCGTGTCATTGAGTTTGAAAAAACTAATTCTGAACTAAACGAGAAAATTGAACTGGATGATCACGACAATTTGGTTAAACATTTTTCTAAACTAGAAGTTGAGCATTTTAATTTACAACTAAAATATCAACATCTTAAAGAAAATGTCAAAACTTCAAATATCAAGACATCCTCAGATGCTCCAGAAAGTTGATGCAGTTTTTCAAATTAACAAACGTGATGAACAAATTCAAGCTCATTGCAACACGATCAGAAAGTTGAAAGCCTAAATCTCTCAATTAAAGGGTCAAACGAACAATATGACAGGCTCCCAAATGCCTCCTCCGTTAGATTCTCAGAATTCTCAAACGTTTCATCTTCAAAACCTAGTAAATGCATTACAAAAGGAAAACGAAAGTTTTCTAGAAGAAAATGAAAAGGTTAAACGTCATTTCAATGAGTTATTTGAATCAATAAAGGTCACTCGTAACAAAAATAACGAACAAATAGCTTCATTGCAAAAGGAAATTGAGAATCTGAAGAGTCAGGTAAAAGGGAAAATGCCAATGACCAATGGGGAGAATGGTGTATCAAAGGTTCACTCTTGCAATAAATATGCTTTGTCTGTGAAATATGTCCCTCCTCATCTCAGGAACAACAAACTTGCTGTTCAAACATATTTCTCATCCCTTAAGGATTGCCTAGAATGTCTGCGTGAGATTGTTGAAGAGGATAAGTTAGAGAAACCTCATGATAATGCAATTGGACATGCATGCTTATATGCCAAACGATCTCAAGATATCCTAGAATGCTTGATCACAATATGCCCAAAGTCCTTAGGTGAGAGAGTTAATCCTTTGATTCCATGTTCGATGCCTAATGCCAAGTATGATATTCATTCGATGCCCAATGTTTTGAATGTGAACCTTAGTGTGCCTTTAAGTAGTTCAGATTCCAGATCTGTCAATGCTAAGAAAGAGAACTCAAGTATGCCTTCTAGGAGTACAAATCCCAGCACTTCTAGTTTTAAGAAAGTGAACCTTAGTGTGCCTGCATGTAGTTCAGATCCCAGCACATCTAAACAGGTGATGCAAAGAGTAGTAAAACCAACTAATGTTCCCATTCCCTCTACAGGAGTAATCAGTGACATTAAAGGGAGCAGGTCAAAGTCTCAAGATAATACAAGGAATGATAGGACCTCGCAAGCTAAGAATGTGCACTGGAAAAGAGTAGAAGAACAATCTAGGAACTTTAAGTTTGAACCGAATAAAACGAATCGTGTTGATTCTAGTATTAGCCATAGGCGTATTGTAATTAATTCGAATTCTGATACTATTTGCAAACCTTGTATTGATGTCTGCTTGAATTCTGTTTCTAATCATAAATGTGGTGTTAATGTTTTGCCTAATGATGTTAATTGTCCAGTTAATATTGTTAATGCTAAAATTCATGCTAAGAAGGCTAAAAGGCAAAAACGAAAGAAAGTTAGAAAATAGTGGAAACCCACAGGAAGAACATTTAGTAAGATAGGCTATTATTGGATACCTGTTGGTCATAAGACTAATCAGACGATGCCCACTAGAAAATGGATGCCTACTGGTAGAGTTATTCCCTTAAGAAGTGAGCACACTATGAACAGGGCTAATACAGACACTAGTACTGCATCTATTCACAATGATTCCATTGCCTTAATTTCTGATATGAATGCTTCTATTTCTGATGTGGGTGTTCCAACCATTGTTACTAACCAAATGGAACCCATTCTTGCATGGGGATCCCAATTATCCAGTTATCCATTCTTGTCTGTGTTCAACTGCAGATCGTTCAAATCGTTCTGTGGTACCTGGACTCAGGCTGTTCCAAGCATATGACTGGCGACCGGTCACGGCTCATGAACTTTGTGAGCAAATTCATCGGGACAGTTAGATTCAGGAATGATCATTTCGGTGCTATTATGGGTTATGGAGACTATGTTGTTGGCAAAAGTGTTATCTCCAGGGTTTACTATGTAGAAGGTCTTGGTCACAACTTGTTCTCTGTTGGTCAATTCTGCGATTCTGATCTAGAAGTAGCCTTTAGAAAACATACCTGCTTCGTTAGAGAACTTGATGGTAAGGAACTTTTAAGAGGTTCACGTGGTTCAAATCTATACACCATCTCTATCAAAGATATGATGAAGTCTTATCCAATTTGCTTGCTGTCAAAGGCCTCTAAAACAAAGTCATGGTTATGGCATCGTCGTCTCAATCACTTGAACTTCGGTACCATCAATGATCTCTCCAGAAAGGACTTAGTTGTAGGTTTACCTAGACTCAAGTATGAAAAGGATCATCTTTGTTCAGCATGTCAATTGGGAAAAAGCAAGAAGTAAACCCAAATACCCGTATGAAGAACGAAAAAGGGTTAACTGTACGACTTGTTTCTACTAGGAAAAGTATGAACTCAGATCCATTTGGATGTTGATTCAGGAAAGACCTCTCTAGTAACTACCATGGCTTCAAGTTCACTAACTCTGCTGCTACGGTATTGGTACTGAAACAAAATCTCCGGAAACTGTCGTTCGTTTAACCTATTCTGAAGTAGTATAGAAACTATCTCTACCACATATCTAAACTTGGTGCACTTGGAGAATTTTCAAGGAATGGTAGTTCAAGAGATTGCTTCGTCCATACAAAAGATTTCCGATGAAGATCTAGTCTTAGCGTCTTAACTGGTTGTCTCTTGTTCAACACTGGTTCTGGAAGATGTATCATTTGGGACCTCTATTGTGAAAACGGTTGTTGTATCAGAGGTATTGGGTATTATCGTGGCTTTACTAGTAAGGACTTAGATTGACAGGGCTACTTAAACGAGTGTTTCAAGTACTCGGCACTGGCCAGCGGTCAGTATACGAACCTTGTCGGACTCAGGTCCATGGTGTCTTGCTAAACTTGCTAGACGTCAACTTGTGTCTGTTCTTACCTATTGACCTATTAACCCTAGGGGT
>BPTQ01000009.1:197156305-197166311 GCA_019973895.1 Chrysanthemum seticuspe | reverse complement strand
TCTCGTTATTAGTATCGTGTCAGATCTCGTCCATGATTGAGGATATGTAGTTCAGCTAGTTTGAGTACTTAAAGTAGAACGTACCGTAACTTGGTCGATAGAAGTAAGTACCGCCAAAATTGTAGAAAACCAAGCTAGAATCTATCATGCCTCAACTTTTCATGAGTTTGATCGACTTGATGTATAGGAGTTAGTACCTGCTCTAGACTGTGCTATGATTATTGCTCTTAAATGGATCTTCAAAGTGAAACTTGATGAGCATGGTGATGTGTTGAAGAACAAGGCTCGATTAGTTGCTAAAGGATACCGTCAAGAGGAGGGTATTGACTTTGAAGAATCTTTTGCTCCAGTTGCTCGAATCGAGGCAATCAGAATCTTTTTGGCTAATGCTGCTAGTAAGAACATGGTAGTCTATCAGATGGATGTGAAGACGGCATTTCTGAACGGAGACCTTAAAGAAGTCATCTACGTCAGCCAACCTGAAGGATTTGTAAATCAAGAGCATCCTACTCACGTTTATCGTTTGAAGAAGGCTCTTTACGGTTTAAAGCAAGCTCCAAGGGCATGGTATGATACACTGTCAAAGTTTCTTCTATCTACCGGATTTAGCAAAGGAGCAGTTGATCCAACATTGTTCACCAGGAAGTCAGGCAAACATTTAATTCATGTTCAAAGTTATGTTGATGATATTATTTTTGCCTCGACAGACCCAATGGAATGTGATCGTTTTTCAAATGAAATGAGTTCAAAATTTCAAATGTCAATGATGGGACAAATGTCATTTTTCTTGGGATTACAAATTTCGCAAAGTCCCGGAGGCATTTTCAGAAATCAATCTAAATATGCAACTGAGATCTTAAAGAAATTTGGATTTGATTCAAGTGACCCTGTTGACACTCCCATGATTGATCGAACCAAACTAGATGAGGACCACTCAGGGATCATGATTGACCAAAAAAAATATCGTAGTATGATTGGATCCCTGATGTACCTCACAGCTAGTAGACCAGACATCTTGTTCGCTGTTTGCATGTGTGCTAGATACCAGGCTAAGCCTACTAAAAAGCACCTTGAAGCGGTTAAACGGGTCTTTCGGTATCTCCAAGGAACCATCAATATGGGTCTTTGGTACCCGAAGGACACCGGTATGTCACTAACAGCCTATGCAGATGTTGATCATGCAGGGTGTCAAGATACTCGTCGAAGTACATCTGGAGGTTCTTAGTTTTTGGGTGATAAGCTTGTGAGCTGGTCTTCAAAGAAGAAAATGAGTACTTCTATTTCCTCTACAGAGGCTGAATACATAGCCATGTCATCTCAATTATCCCTCTGTACTGTGATAATAAAAGTGCTATTGCTCTCTCATGCAATAACGTTCAACACTCAAGAGCAAAGCATATCGACATTCGACATCATTTCATCAGGGAACAAGGGGAAAAAGGTGTGGTGGAACTCTATTTTGTGAGGTCTGAATACCAGTTAGCAGACATCTTCACCAAAGCTCTTCCAAGAGAACGTTTTGAGTTCATACTTCCACGACTAGGATTGAAAAGCCTTCAACCTGAAATACTCAAACGTCTTCAGGAGGAAGACGAGGAGTAAAGGTCTATGCTCATCTATCTCTTGTAAATATCTCTTCAAAAAGCAAATAGAAAATTATAAAACTTTCAAAAATCCATAAAAAATTGAAAAATCTTGAAAAATTCCAAAAATATTGTCTTTTTGTCATGTTTTCCTCGATTCGATAATATCTACGGTCTTTGAGATGTCATTCAAAGAATGACACGGGACTTTAGATGTTGTTCGAATGTTAAAATATATATATATATATATATATATATATATATATATATATATATATATATATATATATATATATATATATATATATATATATATATATATATATATATATATATATATATATTTTTTTTTTTTTGGGAGAAAGAGAAAAAATGGTTTATTGTCATTTCAGGCAGTAACCCGTTTTTCAAAAAAAGAACAGAGCCATACTTTATCATGTTTTCAAAATTCCGTGCTCTGATTCTATAAACATTTATCTGATGAAAACTAAATATTTTGAAAAATAAATCGGACTCTATTTTTGATAATCATCTGGACTTATTTGTCAAAATATCAATCTCTCAATTAACAACCTATGTCATTGATTGAGGGGGAGAATGATTTCAATTAAATTAAAAAGTTATTTGGTATTCAAGTGTTTTCAAAAGATATTCATGCATGTTTTATCAATGGAGTTTAAAGTCTTAAAATCCGATCCTTATCAGTTAAAACGCTTTCATAATCAAGTCACAATTCTCCTTAAAAGCTTTCAAAATCAATTTAAATCTATAAGAGATCACAAATCTCAAATGATTTGATAATTGTGATCGGGGGAGAATGTGTGATTTAAATTGGATTTAAACTGATAATTCGGTAAATGGTTTTATAAGGATGTACATGCTATCCTTCCCACATGTGACAAACGATTTCAAATTTTCCATGCACATGTTGAGGGGGAGCATCTATCTTAAACCTATGATGTATAACGTGATCACTTATCTCAATGTGCAGGTTCCCTCTAGTATGTGCAAAACTCTTTTCAAATCTCGAGGCACATACTGAGGGGGAGCAAACCTATGAAAACCTCATCCTTCCTAAAAATGCTTTATCTACTTGTCTTGATTAGGGAAGTGATGTTGATATCTTTTAGAAAATGGTAATCAAAGATGTTAATTCTTTCTCTTGCCTCCATGTGCAAAACGATTTCAAATATTTGATGCACATGTTGAGGGGGAGTTCTCGTTCTAAAATTATCAAAAACAATTCAGGTACAAAATGCTTTGATATTATATCACAAGTATCTGGATTGATTTTCAAATGGTTTTCAATTGGTTCAAATGGCAGATGAACAATACCAAATAGACCGACCAACTTTACTTTATGTACGGTGATATAAGGATGATAAGGTTAGGTATGTGTTCCCATGATCCGCCAGAACCGGAAGGATCTACCCAGGGACTATCCACTAGTTAGTGTAGAGTTCTTAGGTATGATGATAAAAGGAGAAAAATGAGATATGGGAAGAGTGCGGACTGAGACTGAGCTAGTACTGGAATAAACCCAACAAGGTTCTTGCTATGAAGTCTCGGTAAGCACTGACGGGGTTGAAGAATTAAAAGGAATTGAATGAGAAAAGGGTGAAAACAAATAGCCCTCCATATATTCAACCTTAGGGCAGAAACCGGGTTCAATTCATATGCTACTGATGGTAACATCGGTATTGAAGACAAGACGTCATGGACCCAGTGACGCACTGCACTTCAACTTTCCAAACCACTCAAGTTCCTCTTAAAAGGACTTGTTTCATTCTCACGGGGAACCAACATTATCTATCGACTTTCTCTTAGAGATTGTTGATATTGAAGAAGGAGACCCTCTCCCTAGTCTCCGGCACAGGATCCAAATATGCACATATTGAGTCTAGAGCCACGAGATCATCAATAAATCTCATTAGGACACTTTCAATGAAGACTCTCTGTTTCACACAATGTGGAAAGAGAGATTATATCTTGAGTCCTACGCATTATCCTTGTGGTATTGCCAGAACATCTGAGTGATGTGTATACATATTCACAATGAAGATGGAAAGCCTTCTGGAGCCAACATCAAACAAGCTCCTGGTAGGTGGCATGTGAGATTTATTATATAGATCAACCATGTGACAACTGAACAGAAACAATGGGGCGACTCAATCTCTTGAATCAATCCTGGTTCAGGTTATGGATTGACGGATACCTTTGAAAAACCGGTCTTTGTGCTTAAAAATCTTTTCTTTAGCAAATCGACCGTGTACGGACATTTCAAATCAAAAGGTGTTTTATGATTGATAATTGATGTTCATTAAAACCTTCGTTGTATTGCAAAAACAATTCCTATTGAGCAATACACGATTGTTTTTCAAATCTTTTTTCATCAATCAGTGAATTTCTATTCGCTGGTTCACTCACTCTGTGTTGTCTTCTTTGAGATGTTCCGGTTTGAGAACAGCTAGAGCAGCTGCGAAACCCTGTCAAGGAAATTCTTCGGAATTATACCTGATCACAGGCAGTACTTGTACTGATCAACGGGGAACCATGGACCGTGTACCTCAATTCAACGAAAGTGATCAAAGACACTTTCGTGCGATTTATTGCTAACTGTTGTATGCAGGTACACCCGACGTTTGTAGCTGATCAGAATGAAGCGGTCAATCCATAGCCGCATGCTCACTTAACACATTCATCTCAAAAGAAATCATGATTAGTGCATCAATGACTCTGATATTTTCACTCCATGCTTCTGCTACGCTGCTGCCAATATCATGAATCAACGAAAGCTTCCACTACTCTGATGAGAAGATTTCATGATCCAGAATGTGAGCATGTCGGTCCGAATGTCATAACATCACATAATACCAACACCACAATGGATATCTCAGAGATTTTTAAGTAGCTGATGATCTCAAAAGCTGGCTCAAATTTATTATCACGTGGATCAGTAAAAGACCTCCACCTAGAGTAACCAAACATGCAATGAGAAGAATCAATGACTACGAGCTTCGGAGCAAAGTACTACATCAATAATGCAAGAACAATTGTTAATGACATATCTGTTTGTATTCAATCTAATTTTAGTATATGTTTGAGGTGACCTCCCTTAGGGGGAGATTGTTAGGAATTAGAAATTCCAGGTATTAAAGAGTCGGTCACCTCAAGTATATGTAATCGTTAGAAAGCTCGTAGTCGTAGTTATTTTAAGTTAAGTAGTATTTAGTTAAGTAACACCGTGGAGGACGGACGGGTCTTTACCCACTGTATGCCTGATCCACAGCCCGTTGTGTGGCATTTTATGTAAGACTATAAATACTCTCTACCTCCCAAGGTAGAGAGTTGGAGCTCATAATAATATCTTTCACTTTCTCTCACTAAGTTCCCTAAACCTCTAACTTTCTCTCTCTAGAATTCCACTTATACGCCCACTTTGTGTTATGGTTTGATGTGTATGTGAAATCCAATATCTTACAATAACATTCCGTATTTGCAATTAGACTAGATAAAATCAATTATGAATTGGTCGGGATGGTTTAGTAGGTGTAATTTTTGGGGGAGATATAAAAAATGTGAGAGATGTCAATTTTTGGGGAGATGCTGAGTTTGGAATATTTTGAAGCTGGCAATGTCAAAGAAAATAAATATTTTTTCAAAGCCACTCGTATATGGGGCGTTTATGGGTGCCACGTGTCATGCTGAGGTTATAAGTTATATTTAGAAAAAATTAATTAGATGGCTGAATAAAAACTCTGTTTTATTAGTAAGTACTAGCTAAAAGACCCGTGAAATTCACGGGTATTTTAAAGAAATAGAAAAATAATGTTGAAATTTTCTCGTTAGAATTTGTAGGTAATTCTTGATTGTAAAGCCAACAAAAAAAATTGTTTTGACCCGTAACCCAGTTTAACACATCTCTAGTTAATGTGACTGTCTTCTCAACGATAGAACTAAATATGAACATGCGCACTTGTGTCACTATGAAATAAGGATGGTGCAAAATCCACACATGTATTTAACACGCCATCACCAAAAGTAGTTAATGACCTTAACAAAGAAGTATAAAATGGTTATTCTGTTAATCGAAACAATCGTTACACATCAGTAATAAGGAGCTATAGTTTTTATGATAAGTCAAGAAGGCTATATTCCTCTAGACTTATATTTGCAGTAATCAAACTTGAACATACAATAGAGGAAATGATATCCTCTAGATCTTTTTTGTCAAACAAACTCTTAGCATGAATTATGCTAACTTTCATTACAGAAATAAAAAATACAAACCTTCATATGCAATGAGGGATTGAAAGTGGCCATAAACATGCTAAGACAAACTTTGTCTAGCACCTTATCATATTCTTACAACTACTACCATGCACATACAGCTCTATTAGAATTAATGACCAAACTTCAAATGGCTAAAGAAGTAGTCAAAATAAACTTACATGTATGTCACTTTATAGCATGTCGAATTTTTGTATAAAACAATTAGTTGTAAATTAAAAGCACAAGAGTTCATTAAAGAAATATATGAACCTAATGTGTCTACCTGAATACCTTCGTAAAATAGCAAGTAGAACTGTCCACATTATGTATTGTGCCCATTGGTTCATAAAATTAAATAATAAACATTTGGCAACTTAAACTTCCTAAGAATTGTTATTAGCAAAGATAAACTGCACAAAAGCAACATGTTACTGTATTTCCTCACCTAATATACTTCCTGACAGAAATTGTTCTAGAATGAAGTGATTATTACAAATTACAAATTACAAATAAACATTAGTTAGGTGTTATGAATAGCTAAAAGACCACAAAATATATTCGAAACAACTAAAGCTTTGACATGATTTTGAATTGGGTATATTTGCATTTGAATTAATTGATAATCAGAGCCGTATATGAGAGTGTGCGAGGTGTGTTGTCGTATAGGGCCTTTAATTTTTTTCTATTCTATATATATATATTCTATAAAAGTGACTCCAAGTATTTGATCTAAGAACTTGCATTATAAACTGCTAGCCGATGCACTTTAAAAACAATTATTTCTCATTTTATCTCTTTAAAAAATCATTTATTTTCTATTTTAGGGTCATTTTTTTTATTAAATTGAATTTTGCACATGACCTCCGTAAAGTCAGAGACGACACTGTTTATCTCAACCGGTGAAGCGGTCACAAAACTTAGCTTAAAAACAAACATGGAATGTCATAATTTTTTATAGTATAAGCTAATGAAACCCGACTCTTTGACCAAAATAGTTTCTGATACTATGATGAATCCAAATAAAAGTTTTTATTTGTGATAACATTAGCTCTTTATGTTAAGGTGGTCAAAGTTGGTCAATTTCAATGCCAAAGTCAACTCTAGTCAAACTTCGATGACTAAATCAATCTCGATTCCTTGGAGGGATCGATTTCGATTTGGGTCAACGAAAGTCAAAGTTATACAATCTCGATTTGAAATTCAGAGTTGGTCAATCTCGATGCAATAGTGGAATGTCGACCCGGGTCAAAAGTAAAAGACTTTGAATCTTGATTCGGGTCCACGAAGGTCAACAACTTGAATCTCGATTCGGGTCAACGAAAGTCAAACAATCAATCATGATTTAGGGATCGAATTCGATTCCCTGGTCAACCAAAGTCAAAAGCTCTCACACAGCAATCGAACTCGATTCCAAAAATAAGAAACGAACTTGATATGAAGAACAGTTATAAGTGTGTCAATCACATGCCCTCATACTTGCTTGTAGTGTTGTAACGGTATTTCCTGTGCCTAATCAGTTGCCTAGAAAATATTAGTTGTTCTAATTAGACACTTACAAATTATAAGCAAATAGACATGTTTAATGTGTGGTGAAAAATATAAGCGAATAGACTTCGTTTCAATCCAAGCTAAACAAAAATAAAATCTAAAAATCATTTTAATTGAGTAGTCGATAGAATATTGAGTGCCTTCCTTTGATTGAAGACCTAGAAACCTTTTGTTGGAATCACTCCTAAACAGTATTTCAAGTATTTATGTTTCATATGTAATAGGTAGCTTTATTATGGCCTTTATGTTTGTTTAAGGTCCAGCTTATGTAGAAGGCCCATAAGCTGAGGCCCAAGCCCAATAAGGAATAGGGAAGGAGAGGGAGTGTTGCCCTAGCTCCTTGCCTATATAAACTATTGTAAACCCTCATTTGAGGGTTGGTTGTTCAAGTTATTCTTTCATTCACTCTCACTACGCCTAACCATATTACTCATATTGTGTGTTTGTGTTTGATACTTGTTCATCCGCCTTTATCTCTTTCTCTATAAGCTTGTGTTGTAAAACTAGTGACCTAACAGTGGTATCAATCGCCAAATAGTTGGGTGTACTCGTTTGTTTTTTGAAGTTTTTGGTTTTGGGTCTTACGCGTAAAGATAACACAATCTTTGGTACGCTTAAAAACTAATTTTTTACACTTTTGAATCCAAGATTCTTGTACTTTCAACGTTATTAGGTGTTAAACTATTGGTTTTTGGCAAAAAGTTTGGAACTTTACGTGTTTTTCCTTGTTTTTAAGCTTGTTTTTGTACGCAAGTGTTATACTACGCGTAATCGTTTTAAGTGCTTTGGATCATCAAGTTTCACACTTTTGTGTTATTTCGGTGTTATTGAAGCTATTTCAACACACAAAAACTGGTTTACAAACACATTTGGATAGAATCAAAGTTACGAGTAATCTTACGCGTAACAAAACCCTAAAATTACGCGTAAGACTTTCCTTGGTTTGATCTTCAATTTTCTGGTTTATTCCGTGTTTTCTTACTTGGATAAGTCTGAAAATACGTCGACTTTGGATTTCTTTTGCACTGTGAAGTGTAAAAGATCACTTGGGATAAAACCCTAATCTTACGATTAAGCATAAGCTTACGCGTAGAAAATATTACGCTTAAGATTCATCTTACGCGTAGACTTAGTCCTACGCATAAGGTAATCCTACGCCTAACTTTCTACGTCTAACTTACTGTTTACGCATAACATTAGTCTTTTTTCCTGCTTACGCGTAAGCTAAATCCTACGCGTAACTATTCTTGTTACGCGTAACTTTTGGTGTTTTTACGCATAAGTGCTACTTGGTTCTTGTCATTTCTACGCCTAAGGATACTTCATCAACAAAGGTTCATTCGACTACAAAGATCCATTATTACTACACAAGTTTATCATCATGTCTCAACCACCATACTCTAACTACTTCCCTCACACTTATAATCATCAACAACAACAACAATTAACTCCACAACATCAACAATGGAATCAACAACAAGCCATTTATCAACAACAATTTAATCAGCAACATACTCCACAACTTGGTGCAATTCCACAACCATAAATGGTTCAACCACAACCAAGCATTCAAGTTCAACCCTACACAACTGATTTAAATCAACATCCATCACGGACCACTATGAAGGAACCCACTTGGTTTGCAAAGATGTGTGAAGCTTTAAGCAGCCAACAATCAATTCATGAAGCTGGATCACTTGATAGACCTCCAATGCTCACTCCAGGAAACTACGATCAATGGGTGATAAGGTTCTTTAGGTTCTGTGATCTGAAGAAACCACATGGAAAGTTCTTAAAAAAGGTTATCTTGGAAGGTCCATTTGAGATGCCTACTGTCATTGTACCCGGAGATCCAAACGCAGTTCCACCAAGAGATGAACAAACCAACATTGCTACTGTTGCAGATTTAAATCCTACAGAACTTCTACACTATGAAGCTGATGAACTTGCAATGGAATACATCCTTTTAGGATTACCAAACCCAATTCTTCGTAGTGTTGATACGACATACCCTGGTTAACTAAAACAACTCCAACTCCAACAACGACACTTCCACACAACCTTCGTCAACCAACTCAACGACCAACTCTCCCTATTAAGACAACTCGTATGTTCCGTTCAACAACTAACAGGCCAACACTGACAAATCATTAAACTCGTGCCTCTTAGGAAAGGGCTAGTTGAAGGAAAAGTACTCCGAAGTTCATTAGCATGTTGTTAGGTATTCATCTTACTACGTATAAGAAGCGAACTGCCTCTTTTTACTGTATGAAGAGGGTAAGACCTGGTTCTGATGAGTCCTTGAATCATAAGTGACGTTAAGAACCGTACTACTACAACACAAATAGGTTTAGTAACTACTACAGACTTTTAGCCACTACTATACTGAGTTCACAGAGAGGTCCAAGTTAGTACTTCACAAGTATTCGGTTCATTTAAAACCTAAGGTTTAGGAGGACTAACTCATGTCTAGGAAGGTATTCTTCTGCTTATACTAGGGTGTAAAAAACACATCAGAAAACTCGTAGTTGTGATGCTTCTTAACCCAAACCATTAGGATTTTCCTACATAAGGTAACGTTCAAGTAGTCGAAGTATCACATC
>BPTQ01000009.1:196980397-197135142 GCA_019973895.1 Chrysanthemum seticuspe | reverse complement strand
AGGTTGTTAGAGGGGGAGTTCATATATACTTATATTTGCCACTTCCGCAACTACATTATCATCGATACTGCAGAAGACTGTAAGAAGAAAGAACACTCTCCTTAACAGAACTAAGCTTGTTAGAGGGGTCACATCTCTTTAGCAATAGAAACTCGTCAATACGAAGCTGCAGTAGAAATTGAAACAAGAAACTAGTAACAAGAAACACCACTTTCACTATCATACAACAATAGACGTAGTCAGACGGAGTCCAGACGAAGCGACGAGGTCACAGAGGTGCAGTAAGAAGTTGTACGAGTGTGCGAGGAACTGCAACCTTTAGTTATGACTACTTCAAGACATTCAGAAATTGAAACATCTAAGAAACTAACTACTTCTTAGTAAGACTGACAACACAACGTAAGCTTATCTTGAAAGTAATCACTACTACAACCGCACTCGGCCAACATCATCACTAATGAAAGTTCTATTCGAATGCAACACAACAGTCAGAATGATTCTTCATCAATCAAAGAATCTACAAAGTTAAAGACTTACAGAACTTCATCAGTATTGATTTCCAACGTCAAGGAGCGTGTGAGCATGTTGAAGAATGACGTGGAGACACTGGAGCAGCGAAGCAGACCTGAGGCAGACTGATGCAGATAACAACATACTATCACTTTCACCACAAAGAACAATGATCAAAGAACAAAGTTAAAGATGACGTCGAAGCATAACTGCTCAAAGATAACGATTTCTCTACACTGGGGAGATTGTTCGAATCAAGACAATTCCTCTCACAAGAAAGAAGAATGTCAGAAGACGTCATAGCTACTATTACATCAACGCCTTCACCGTTTATATTCATATATACTTGAGGGGGAGATTGTTGGAATCACTCCTAAACAGTATTTCAAGTATTTATGTTTCATATGTAATAGGTAGCTTTATTATGGCCTTTATGTTTGTTTAAGGTCCAGCTTATGTAGAAGGCCCATAAGCTGAGGCCCAAGCCCAATAAGGAATAGGGAAGGAGAGGGAGTGTTGCCCTAGTTCCTTGCCTATATAAACTATTGTAAACCCTCATTTGAGGGTTGGTTGTTCAAGTTATTCTTTCATTCACTCTCACTACGCCTAACCATATTACTCATATTGTGTGTTTGTGTTTGATACTTGTTCATCCGCCTTTATCTCTTTCTCTATAAGCTTGTGTTGTAAAACTAGTGACCTAACACCTTTTAAAGACAATAGGAAGTCAAACCTTTCAAAGAAATAAAAAGAAGGGCTAATGATTAAAAAAGTATCATACTTGCCATAGTTTCCTCTTCAGGGTAGCGAACAAAAAATTTTGTTTTTGAGCACATTTTATTAGTAACTTTTGTCTTTTGTGGGTAATATCTCCCCATCTCAACCGGTTGTGTCCACGTGTACAAGTAAACTTACCCACTTATCATGCCACATAATCTGGTATTTTTTACTTGCATAAAAAGCGCTTTATTTTCTCTTTCCCCCTTTCATTCTACCATAGCAGAAATCCCCAATCAACATAAACCCTAATCCATCCATTAAATAAAAATCCTAAATCCTTGTTCAATTATGCATTCATCAAGTTCTTCAATCCGTTCCAAATGAAGATTTTATACTCCTGAAGAAATCCGTCTTAAAACTCATTGTATTTGTAAGATTCCAATTTATGATCAAGTTGCATGGACTCCCTTGAATCAGGGTCGAAGATTCAAGGGTTGCCCCACACGGGTAAGTTACAATTCACATTCTTTATCAAAATTTGTTATATTTTTGTTTTCTAATTCTATTGGTGTTATTGGTCTTTAGAAATGTGAGGTGTATGGTTTTCTTGATGAAGAATTACCTTCTCAGTACTACAAAGACCTATTATACAATCTACATGAGGAGAACAAACAATTGAAGGTGCAGGTATCCAAACAATATGGTGCTATGACAGTTAATAGGGTTACTGAAGATGTTTCAATGGAACTAATTTACCAAGAATTGAATGGTTTCAAGTCCAAGGAAAAAGTGTATGACAATTTGTTGTTGGTTCTATTTGGTTTGATAATTATGTTGATTGTATCTCTCATTGTTGTATCCTTAAAAAAGTAAGTGTAGAAGGTTTGAAATAGGTGATTTTGTTGTATGTTGTGTTCATCAGGATGTATGTGGGTTATGTATTGTAATCAGAAATGTTTTGTGCCTTTAACTTTCTTTTGGTAATGAAAGCATGAAATTTGGTTGTATTTTGTGGTGCCATTTAACAAGTAATATGTGTTCTCATATATGTCTTCAATTTGGTTGTATTTTGTGTTGCCATTTAACAAGTAATATATGTTCTCATATATGTCTTCAATTTGGTTGTATTTTGTGGTGCCATTTAACAAGTAATATGTGGTACCAAGTAATGTTATACTCCTTGCATTAACACTTCTGTACATCACTTGAATTAACACTACAGTTACAAAGTATAACATTGATAAAAGAAGAAGCTTCATTGAACTACAAGTGTTCTTTCATAACAATTGTTTCTGCATAAGCACTTTACATTGTTACAAGCAGAACACTAAAACATGTTCCATTATATGCCTTTCCATAGACAAAATAGGCAAGCATATATAGTGGCATCAAGTGCAGCACTATATCAGGTTCCTACCAACTGTTTACATTAACTGAACTAGGCCCTTCAGTGGACAAAATAGGACACAATAGTGACATAAAGTGCAGCACTATATCAGTTTCTTACTACTTACAAACCTAATTCAGATCATAGTACTAAGAAGTTTTAGCACAAAATACATATTTCCCAAAATATGTGCTAACAAAGTCTTGGAATTATTTCATTCTCCAAACTTGATCCTGGACCTGTAACTGGAACAGAAAGTTTCCTATGGAGAATTCTTTGACTCTTCATTCTTAGAGGAAGAGGTTCATGTTGTGGTCTTGCTCTTTCTTGTCTGGGTTGTGGCTCAGCAGATGCATCCTTTCTTGTTTCTTCTCTTTCTTTTGGTTCAGCAAATCTTGACTGTGTGAAGCTTCTTCTTTTCATTCTACCTCTTGTGGCTGATGTTCCACCTCTTCCAGATCTAGCTGCAGCTTCATGGGATGTCCCAACAACTTGTGATTGCTGTTTCACATGTATGTTTTCACCATGGTTTGAACATTTCTTTGACCCTGCATAATAATCATGTAAGTTTTTTGCAGCATGTATAAAGGTGTTAATTCAAGTGATGTTATGCTACCTGATGTGTTTGATGCATGAAGAGGTTCACAAGACTCAATTGTGTCAGAAGTTTCAGCATTCATTCCTAACCATGCTCCCATCCTTCCTATTCTCTGTGTGGGTAATAGTCCACCAGACTTGCTCTTGCCACCTCTCATCTTAACATATCCAAAGGTACCTTTCTTCCTAGTTTCAAAGTTTCTGCCTGTGTGAACTCTCCTCCCATCCGAAAATGTGAACACATAATTTCTATTTGTTTCACCCATTTCAAACTCATCAATGATATTGTTAACAAATACAGTATATCACTTTCATCAACCAAGGGTTATCTTGTGGGTATCACCTTTTTTGGTCTGCCTATTTTCCCTTTCTCTTTGGGTGGTTTTGGTATAGGTTCTTTCTTACACCCCTTCTTGTTATGGCCAAGTTCCCCACAGTTATGGCAAGTCATAACAACCCCTGCTCTAGAAATCTTATTACTTGACTTTGGTTCATGTGAGGCCCTAACCCTTTTTTTCTTAGGCCTACCAGGTATTTTCTTTGGTAACGGACCCAAAATCCTAGATAAGTTACTACATTCAGGCCAGAAGTGTAAGCCATCCACAAGTTTAATGTACTCACTATAGGCTTGCATATACCTATCCTTTCTAAAGTAATCAGGCACATAATCCTTAACCATCTTTCCAAGTTTAAATATACAAGAAATTGCATGTGAACATGGCAAACCTGACAATTGCCACATCCTACAAGAGCATGTCCTCTTTGGCTCATCTACTTTAAAAGCATCATAGCCCTTTCTGACTTCAAATTGATTCCCACCACATGGAATGACATGCCCGAACCTGGTAAGTAGTTACAAAAATTAGAATGTTAATGATAATATGGCCATAATTCCAAACAGTTTAACAAAGTTCAGTATTATGAAATTTGAAAGTACCTTTGGCTATCCTTGGAAAGTTCTATGACCTTTTGGATTTTTGGATAAATGTCACCAGTCCATTTTTCACATAGCATTCTCATAGTGTTCATCCTTTCCATGACTGTTACTCTTATTGACTCTAACAAAGTTATGATTGGTTTATCACTTACACTACACAAAATTGAGTTAAAGCATTCGCTGAAACCATTTTCAATAGCCTCGCACAAACACCTTCTTTAAAAAAAGCTCTTGACCAAGTCTTTGGGTCTTTTTTCTCCAAGTACTCATGTGCTCTTGGATTAGCTGTCTTGATCTTCAGCATAATTTTTTTAAAGAGTTGTGGGTATGAAGCTTTGGATGCAGCCCAGAAGAGTCCGCGAAACTCAACTCCACTGTATTGCTTTCTGAAGCCTTCATAAATATGGCATGCACACTGTCGATGCTCTGCTTGAGGCATAACTTCTTTAACAGCTTCAATGAGACCCTTGAAAAAAGTTTACACATTTAGAAATAGCAATGTGAAACAAACTATGAGAAAAAACTGAAAAATAATTCTAACCTTATGCTGATCAGACATCAGTGTCACATCATAACCAAGTGGTATCATCAAATCATCAGCTAACAATTGAAGAAACCAACTCCAATTGTCTTTGTTTTCAACTGTCACCACAACCCATGCCACAGGGAATATGTGGTTGTTTCAGACTCTCTCGACAGCTGTCAAAATTTCACCACAGTTTGGCTTTTTCAAAATACACCCATCCAATGCAAGTATCTTTCTACAACCCTTTTTCCAACCCTCTTTCAGCCCATGGAAACATACATAGAACCTGTCAAAGTAGGTCTTGTCATCTGGGTTAACTGTGACACCTGCTTTGACAGTTGAACCCACATTTGATTCTGAAATTGCCTTTGCGTATGACCTTAGCAATCCATAATGATCTTGAATAGCAGCTTCACCTTCACTCAAGGCATACTTCTTTGCATTCAAACACTGAGTAGCACTAACTTTTCATGTGTATTTCTTCATAACCAATTCTTGTATTGCAGCTATTGTAATCTTTGGGTTCATCCTGATTTTATCCCCAAAGTTTCTTCCAATCCATTTGAAACTTACAAGCCTTCCATAATTGAATTCTCGTACACATGTATGCTCATCTGTCAATGAAATAACCTGAAAAGTATTCTGACCTTTCAACGTCTTCCCATAGCATCTCTACTTGCATTCATTGACCTGTTGACCAGTTGCGTACTTCTTATTGACCCTTTGTTTTCCCTTACTTGGATCCTTTAAAACCTCTTTCCTTCTACCACACCTAGCGATAACCATTTTTGTAGTACTCTTCTCAAACCACAATGAAAACCCATTTGCCAATGCATAATAGGTAAGAGCTTCCCTAAACTGCTCATGATTAACATACTTTTCTCCAAGCTGTGAAGAAAACAAGAATGCTGGTATAAGTAAAATATAGCAGTTAATAATAATTAGACAGAAAGCATTAAGAAATAAGTGAATTCATTACCACTGGTTTCTTGAGTCTCCAATGTGTTTGATCATCATGTATTGGATATTTTTCATCTTGTTTCTCCACCATGACAAAAGGGTCTGAGATTCCCACTCCATTACCTTTCATTTTACGCATTAAAGATTCCATATAATGTTCATGCTCTATAACTGTCTCACCAAAAGTGTCACCAATATGATCAAGTGAAGGTGCCATGTCAGCATAAACAGCTGGTTCAGTATCCTCATGATCTTCACCCCTATTTTTTTTAGACTCAATCTTTCTTTTTCTAAGCTCAATGACTTCATCCTCAACATCACTTAGATAATCAAAAGACTTTTATGTCTCATAACCCTCACTTTCTAAAGAATATTGGCCATAATCAACACAATTTTCAAAGTCATCACTGTCACTGTCTGAAGATAAAGGACCTTCATTTTCTCTAATTGAGATACCATTACCCCTAGGGACACTCCTTCTTTTCTTATTCTTAACAGTATTTTCTTTTGTCATTGCACCTTTACCTTTGTCTAGTTTCTTTTGTCTCGCAAGAACTTCATCATCAATACTAGGCTCTTCAACCACATTGTGACCATTACTAGGCTCTTCAACCACATTATGAACAATATTATCATCAACCATATCAACTACATTATCCACATTGTCACCATTACTAGACCTATTATCAACCTTATCAAGTACTACATTGTCCTTGGGCAAAGACTGACTGTCGTTATCCAAATCATTGGACTTAGCTACAAGATCTTCTTGACCTACCTCATTGTCATCTAACATTACACCATAATCTAATCCTGTATCATACTCATCATAGGTACCAGTAAACAAAACCTTGCCCTTACAAACATTTCTTAGTGGTCTAGACTTATTAGAGGGAGACCTTAAAAAAGGAGATTTTGCTTCTTCCTCGGCCCATGCAATGAGCTCCTCAACAGACATATTACCAGCATGTTTCTTTCTTATTTCATGTTCTTTCCTAGCAGAAGTTACTTCTTCATCTAAACCTTCTAAACATAAGTTATGATAGTAGTAGTCAACTAAGTTTTGTGGTTCATGGGCTACATACAACTCTACTTTCTCATGCATTTCAGCTAGTTCATACACTACTTGAAGATCTGAATCCCTTTCAATTATTTTCAAACCTCCACTGTCTATGTCTAACTCAGGAATGCAACAAAACAAAGCCCAAATTTTATCATTAAAACCTAGCAACTACAATGTTGCACAATTCGTTAAATATCACCCTATTTGTTGAGCAAGAATTCATCATAGTTATTTGGCCTTGTTTATACCTGAGGATCAAACAAAAATACACCACCATGGTGTATTTTGAAGACAACGTCTTCGTGTTTGTCCATCAGACCTATACAAACAAACAAAAATTAAAATAAGGAAAGCCCAAATTTTTTGAAACCCTAAAAAATTAAAAAATCAATATTTCAATAAAATAATACAAATGGGGTAATAAAACATAAATTAAAGGAGAAATTACCTTTTCACATGAACAATTATGGAAAACAACAATCAATTGGAAGTATTCAATGTGGGGGACAAATTAGGGTTCCACAAGTTATTTGTGGATCTTGAAATGAAGTATCACTGAGTATGGGGTTATATAATCCAATTATTTGAATAATATTAAAAGGTACAGATTTTTGGTAAAGTAGTGAGCGTGTGTCTGATAACTTTGGGCGTGTGTTTTGGGTACGAGGAAGAAAGCGGAAATCCTATGTGGCAAGTATTATCACAAAGGTTACCGGTAACCTGATGAGAGGGTAAGATATTACCCACAAAAAAAATATTTACTAATAAAATGTGCTCAAAAACAAATTTTTTTGTTCGCTACCTTGAAGAGGAAATGATGGAAAGTATAGTACTTTTTTTAATAATTTCAGAAAACTGTGTTTCACTAATTTTTATGCATTCCTAAACATCCCTTTTTTTAGCTAACGTTTCAGTAAGCAATTCCTTAACATTCTCTTCATCAGTAGTTAATTAGGCCCTAAGAATCATCAATTGTTAGGATTTAGAAAATCCAGGTATTAAAGTGTCGGTCACCTCAAGTATATGTATCCGTTAGAAAGCTCGTAGTCGTATTTATTTAATGTTAAGTAGTATTTAGTTAAGTACCACCGTGGAGGACGGACAGGTCTTTACCCACTGTATGCCTGATCCACAGCCCGATAGGTGGCGATTTATGTATTGACTATAAATACTCTCTACCTTCCAAGGTAGAGAGTTGGAGCTCATAATAAGATTTTTCTTTCTCTCACTAAAGTTCCCAAACCTCTAACTTTCTCTCTCTAAAACCTCTTATACGCCTACTTGTGATTATGGTTTAGTGTGTTTGTGAAATCCAATATGTTACAAATGGTATCAAGAGCCATGGTTTGATCATCTCTTACATATTCTTGGATTTCTAGTGGTTTTTAGATGGTTTTAGAGTTTGAAAAAGTTTAGTGGTTTTTGCATCATTTGGATCATCTCTAGTGTTAAAGTTTGAATTTTGGGTGTACTTTTGTGTTTAGAATCATTGTATGTGCTTGGATTTTGATTTGGTAAGCTTGAATCATCGTGGTTGGGTTGTTTTTGGATTGAAAAGTGGTGTTTGTGAGTTTCTCCTGCTAGCGACTTGAGCCACGGATTATTAATCTTGGTAGCGACTTGCTTTGTAAGTTGGTAGTGAGTTGTAGTTGAAGTTGTTAGCGATTTGAGCTTAGCGACTTGTCTATTGAGACAAGCCGAAAAACAATACACTTAGTGGATTCTCCACTACGGGTAGCGACTTGGTGAAAGTTAGCGACTTGTACTTAAGTTTTTTAGCGACTTGGTGTTAGCGATTTGGTGCCTAGCGAGTTGCTATTTAGCGACTTGATAACTTAGCGATTTGGTGCTTAGCGAGTTGTTCTTTAGCGACTTGCCTGTGTCATAGCAACTTGACATTATAGCGACTTGATAGTTAGCAACTTGGTTCTTAGCGACTTGGTTCAAGGTTTCTTAGCGACTTGGGTGATTTTTGCTTATAATACGGTTTTCTCTTGATTTAGTAAAATCCCGTGAAAGAATCTATTTCCCGGTTTAATCATAGAGTTATAAAATCCCGTGTAATCTGTTAACATGTCTACCAACGTACCTACAATCATCTCCACTGTTGCCGAGGATGTTCAAGCAGCTGGTTCAGATACTCGTCCACCCATGCTTGACAGAACCGACTACGACTCTTGGGCTCAAAGAATCAGATTGTACTGTCTTGGAAAGGAAAATGAGGTCAACATTCTCAAATCGATTGATGAAGGACCTTATCAGATTGACACTACAAGAGACTTAATTGATACATCTGCAGATGGAACAATGATCTATGGAATAGACAGACCAAAGACATATGATGAGCTCGATGATAAGGAGAAAAAGAGATTCGACGCTGATATCAGGGCTTCTAACATCATACTTCAAGGTCTTCCAAAAGATATCTACAAGCTGATCAATCACAACACCGAAGCCAAGGCAGTGTGGGATAATGTCAAGATGCTTCTCTCAGGTTCTGAACTAACTATGGAAGACAGAGAATCACAACTCTATGATGAATTTGAGCACTTCAAGATGAAACCAGATGAGAGTGTCTATGAGTATTACGTAAGATTCCACAAGCTTGTTAATGATATGAGGAACATCAGAATGACTATGCCAAACATTCAGCTGAACTCAAAGTTTGTGAACAACATGAATCCCGAATGGCACAAGTTTGTCACCTCTGTGAAGCTAACCAAAGGATTGAAGAATACAAACTATGAGCAACTCTATGCCTTCCTTCTTCAGAATGAGAGACATGCTATGTTTGAAAAAAGGATTCTTAATCAGTTCAAAACCAACCAGGGAGAGATAAGCTCATCAAATGATTCAACTGCCTTCTACTCAAACATTGGAATTACCACCAAAGCATCTCAAGTTATAACCATAGGTAATGGTAATCACAAACTCATTCCCGATCCAATGTTCAAACAAGCGGATGCTGATGCACACGTGGGAAACTTCATTAATCAACTGGCTCTCATGATCAGTCAAAACATGAACTCTCTCCCACACACCAACAACAACCTCAGAACAGCATCTAATCCACACAATCAGGCCACTGTCAGAGATGGGAAGGTTATGGTACAACCAGTTCAAGAAAGGCAGTATGAACAAGGAAGAGGTAGAGTTGATAGAGGGTATGTGGCAAATCAGAATAGGGGAAGGAATGGAAATCAAGGACAAGTAAAGCTGATCAAGTGTTACAACTGTGGTGGTGAGGGACATATTGCAAGGATGTAGGATCGATATATATATGTGTTTGATGATTCGGGTGGTCTTGGATGATCAAAATACATGATAGCCATTTTAGAGAGAGAAAGTAGAGAGGGTGGGTGTTCAAGCTAGAGACTTGTTTCAATAAAATGTAAAAGGTTAGATTGAAAGCCACACCCCTTCCATGGATGGAAGGGGTATTTATACTTACAAACAATACGTCCTCCTATCGGACTGTGGATCAGGCATACAGTGGGTAAAGACCCGTCCTTCCTCCACGGTGTTGCACTACACTATTCTACACTACAAATTAACTAATTAACTACTACATAACGTAAATAACTACAAATCTATGAGCTAACATATGCTAGACTATAATTGGGGTGACCGACACTTTAACATGGAATTTCCAATTCCTAACAATCTCCCCCTAAGGGAGGTCACCCCATGAAATACATTTTGCATCCTAGCATTCTTTCTTTGACATTGTTCTTGAGCTCGTAGACTTGAATTCTTCACTTTCGCAATCTTTGTGCTTTAGTATCAATTCTTCAAAGTCCGCACTGATTTGTACTTTTAGTGGAGGCCTTTAACTTATCCACATCTTTGATGATCTTCGAGCTTTCATTGAGATCATCAGCCACAGCAAATCTCTCTGGATCATCCATAGTTATGTTGCCTTCATGTGATGTTGTGACTTTTGGACCGACATGCTCACACTTTTGAATCATGACATCTTTCCAACAGAGTAGCGGAAGCCTTACTGGTTCATGATATTTGCAGCAGCGAAGTAGAAGCATAGTATGAAATATCAGAGCCAGGTTATGTAGATATGCACCAGTCATGATTTCTTCAAATTAAGTGTGGATGCTGTGAGCATGCGGCTTTGGATTGACTCCTAAATTCTGATCAGCTGCAACCAAGGTTGTAAAAATCGCTAGGCGCTAGTGAGGCGGTCAGGTAGGGCCTAGCGATTAATCGGTTAGGCGGGGATTAGTCGGGGATTAATCGGATTGGAATTTTTATACACAAAATTGTAATATTAGATATTATATTATATTATATGTATGAAATAAGCATAGGCATCAAAGTTCAAAATTTTCAAGTGTTCAAATATAAATCTAATACATAATTCTTCAAAGTTTAAAGTCAAACATAGATATTATTCGGTTTGTTGACCATTTTTAAGCGATCTTTGACCGATTTTGTCAGATTAATCGGTTTGTTGACATATTTTTAAGCAATTTTGTCCAATTTTAAGTAACTTTGTTGACCGATTTTAAGCGATTTTGTCCGATTAGACCGATTTTTTCCGATTAATCGGTTTGTTGACCGATTTTTAAGCGATCTTTGACTAAACCGATTAAATAGGCCGATTATGATAAATCAAGGCGCTTAGTGAGCGATCAGCGATTATGCGGGGATTAATCGGCTGCCTGGACCGATTTTTACAACAGAGGCTGCAACCGTCCAAATGTACCTGCAAACAACAGTTAGCAATAAAACACACGAAAGTGTCTTTGATCACTTTTGTTGAATTGAGGTACACGGCCCACGGTTCCCCGTTGATCAATACAAGTACTGCCTGTGATCAGGTAGGATCCCTAAGAATCTCCTTGACAGTGTTTCGCAGCTGTTCTAGTTGTTCTCAAACCGGAACGTCTCAAAGAAGACAACACGGAGTGAGTGAACCAGCGAATTTAGATTCACTGATTGATGAAAAATGATTTGAAAAATAATCGCGTATTGCTTGAAGAAAGAGTTTTGCAATACGACGAAGGTTTTATAAGAAAGATCAATTTTCAATCAAAAATACTTTTTGTATTTGAAAAGAGTACACATTCGATGTACTAGATAAAAGAAGAGATTCGCACATCGAACGGTTTTTCCAAAAGTATTTTTTCAATCAGAGATACTTTTTGAGTTTGAAAATGAATACACATTCGATGTGCAAGAGAAAAAGAAGATTTGCACATCGAACGGTTTTTCCAAAAGTATTCATCAATTCCATTCCTGGACCAAGGTTGATTCACGAGTGAATCGCCCCATCGTTTCTATCCAGTTGTCACAAGCTTGATCTTTTGAAAAGATCTCACATGTCACCCACCAAGAGCTTGTTTGATGTTGGCTCTAGAAGGATTTCCATCTTCATCGTGAATACTTTTACATATCACTCGGATGTTCTGGCAATACCACAAGGATAATGCGTAGGACTCTCAATATATACTTACTTTCCACATTGTGTGAAACAGCAAGTCTTCATTAATTTTGTGTCCTAATGAGATATTGTGGATGATCTCTTGGCTCTAGACTCAATTGTGCATTTTTGTTCCTATGCCGGAGACTAGGGAGAGGGTCTCCTTCTTCAATATCAGCAATCTCTAAGAGAAAGTCGATTGATAGAGCCGGTTCCCCGTGAGAATGAAACAAGTCCTTTTAAGAGGAACTTGAGTAGCTTGGGAAGTTTAGTGCAGTGCGTCACTGGGTCCATGACGTTTTGTCTTCAATACCAGTGTTACCTTAGTAAACACCAGTAGCATATGTATTGAACCCGGTTTCTGCCCTAAGGTTGAATTATTGTAGGGCTATTTCTTTTCACCCTTTTCATATTCATTTCTTTTTCATTCTTCAACCCCTTCAGTGCTTACCGAGACTTCATAACTAGAACCTTGTTGGGTTTATTCCAGTACTAGCTCTGTCTCAGTCCACACTCTTCCCATTTCTCATTTTTCTCCTTTTTTCAATATACCTAAAGACTCTACACTATCTAGTGGATTGTCCCTGGGTAGATCCCTCCGGTTCTGGCGGATCGTGGGAACTAATACCTAACCTCACCATCCTTATAACTCCATACATAAAGTAAAATGGTTGGTCTTTTGGTACAGTTCATTCTTCCTTGAAACCAATTGAAAAATCATTTGGAAAAACAATCTAGGTACTTGTGATACGAGATCAAAGCATTTTGTACCTTAATAGTTTTGATCATTTAGAAAACCTCCCCCTCAACATGTGCATATGATTTAGAACTTGTTTAGCACATGGAGGCAAGAGGACTTTGAAATATTTTCATTGATCACAATTTTCATAGAAAAAGCCATTTGATTTTCTTGGTAAATTCTCCCCCTCAATATGTGCATAGGATGTTTGAAATCATTTTATCACATAGAGGAAAGAGTTCTTTTGAAGCACTTTTCACGATCACAAAAGCCATTAAGTAACCATTAGAAAATCAATCAAGATACTTTATGTTGATACATATAAATCTTTGTACCTTGATAGTTTATTTTCTTTTGAAATGCTCCCCCTCAATATGTGCTTCGAGATTCGAAAGCGTTTAGCACATATGAGAGAGCAGCCTGCACAATTGAATCAAACAATCACCTTTTATCAAATTTCATTATTAAATCACAAATTCTCCCCTGATCAAAAATATCAAACCCTTTGAGATTTTGGATCCCAAGTGATTTAATACGGTTTAGAAAACATGGGAGAACTTGTGGCCTAGTTTAAATACTCATCTGGTTTTTGGATAAATCCTCCTCCTCAACATGTGCATTGTGTATTTGAAATCGTTTGGCACATGGAGGCAGGAGTGCCTATAAAGGACTAAAACCATTTCCATTTAAACAGATAAGAGGTTTAAATCACTATCTCTCCCCCGATCAAAATTTCAAAACAAGATTTAAATCATTTAGAAAATTTTGGGGAAAGACGTGGCAAGATTTAATTTTGAAAAATGACAGATAAGAACAGATTTAGACATTAAAGATTGTTAGTGTCAGGTATTATAGTTTTAAGAGATCTTTAAGTAAAATAAAACAATTTCACAATCAAACAAGAACAGAAAAAATTTCATTTTGAAAGACCTTGATTCAAAAGAAAAATCATACCATGACATAACATTAAATCTTTAGATCACCACCTTATAACGTACAAAACGGAACTTTTGTGAAGAAATATCATTTGAAAATATTTTATTTTAAATCACTCTCCCCCTCAATCGATGACCGTAGTCGATGATTGAGTGACTCAAGTTTTGATAAAATGAAGTCCGGTGATTTTCAAAATTAAGTCCAATTAATTTTCAAAACAATATTTTCCATTTTCAAAACAATTTAATCAAATTATTCAAAATTGTTTAAAAATGGTATCCTGCACAAAGATACGTTAGGTGGTTGAGAAGCTTCCGTTGTTGCTGTAGGGCTTGGAAGAAAACCGTCTGCAGATGCAGTGAGACATCTTCTTACGTTGCATTTTGAATGCCAACTGAGGTCAAATTAAGCTCCGTTTCTTCAATCACTTAGAAGAAAACCATCTGCTGATGCAGTGAGACCTCTTACATTGCATTTATGCCAACTCTCCATTGAAGTCCAATTAAGCTCCGTTTCTTCATTTGTCAACCCAAGAAATAGTTACCCTTTCCTTTCGGCATCCAATCATCTTCATTAGTTGGATCCGGATCGGGAACATTCTTATATCCATGATATCTGCATACGTTAGTGAACATACATACAGATATATGGTGGTCGACATCACCCAAACAGCAATCGACTAATAATAGTCAATTCAACATATCAATCAGATCATATAAGGCATGGGGTTTATGTGTTAAATCAAACTCTAATCATCTAATCCTAGCAATCATATCCTAGGCACCTAGTCCTTCAACATAGGTTAACATCATTTTTAATTAAGCATATTAGGATAATTAGAAAAGCCCCGTTAGATGATATAGATTTGAAAACATTATCCCCCTCAATCAATGACTCAATTTCTAAAAGGTTTAAAAGCGCTGAAGTCATTGATTGAGTTTTCAATTTTTACGAAAAACTCTGAATCTGATTAATTTTCAAGCAACTCATTTACCACCATTTTGAAAACAACAAATATTTTTCTGAAGAATTTTAGACGGAAAAACATTTGTGTAGGAACATCAGTCCTTCGACATACTTTCCTCATTTTGAATTAGGATAAGTGCACGAAATATTTGAAAAATTGTTTAGCGCAACACTTTCCTTCCTTTAAAGAGCGGGTTGCTATCTGAAATAATAGCAAGCCATGGTTTTAAGCACGGGTTACAGTCAGAAGTAACTGCAAGCCATGTTTTTTTAGACATGTTTTGGAAAAGAATATATACACCTCCTGCTCGAACTTCATCTATGGTCCCGTGCCATTATTGAATGACATTTCTAAGACCGCAGATGTTATCGATACCAGAAGACATGTCATTAGAAAACATATTTTTGTTATTTTTCAAATTTTCTGATTTGTATGGGTTTTTTATGGTTTTATATTTTTGTATTTGGTTTTTAATAAATATTTACAAAGATAAAGTAGATGATATAGTTTAAGAAGATGATGATACGAGTACCGGGATAAGGATATCGAGCAGCACGTCGTAGAAGATAGAATTTGTCATCTCTTAAACTTCCACCACCAAAGCTTCCGAGGCTCTTTGAAAAGACGGAATTGAGCCTTTAAGAATGTGAGACTTTGGCAGCTTCCCCCAAACTGAAAATCCTTTAGCTGAGCAGATTCAAAGCTTTCATTCAAGCTTCCATTAGCCAGGTGCACAAAGAAGCACACCATTATCATCGAACTTGCTGCTCCTATTAAGAATAATCACCGGGATTCTTCGTTCGAGGTTATATCATCCAGTAGAACAGCGACGTATCATCCCACTCATAAATAATCTTCTCAAGTTTCATAACCACTGAAGTCTGAAGCAATCCATTCCAAAAGGTGTCAAGAGAACACTTCCCCCAAGTAGATGAATTGATGCAGTCAATCTCCTAGACTAGAGCTCACGAACCCGAATACACCTACCGGAAGACAAAGAAACTTATACCATCGAAGTAGCAGATTAAGTCCAATAGCCAAAGAATAACCCCGATGTATACTTTTCTCTCCCCCTGAAGAAAGTGTATGAAGCTCAAGAACCCGAAGTACCCGAATGCCCAAAGAGAGAATAACTGATAACATTGAAGAAGCAGGCCGAATCACTAATTATCTCTGCTGGTGATAATCTCTGCGGATGTCAACACTGGAATAAGTGATTATATCTCTGAATCACTGATTAAGCCCTCAAGTAAAATAGCTGAACATCCCCAATGTACACAATCCTCTCTCCCCTGATGATTGCGATAACATCGAAATCATCACACACTTGTGTACCTCTTTTTATCATTAGAAACTAACTCTTACATCTCATCCCCCATGTAGTTGGAATAAGAACACTAAACGCCTTGATGAGTAAACCTTGAGTTTCTCTGCGGTCATGACATATGTTTTCCCGGGATATCTTCAACCACTTAGAAGAATTAAGTTCATCAAGTTTACTTGCCATGAGTCAAACCTTGAGTTTCTCTGCGGTAATAACATTTGTCTTCCCGGGATATCTTCAATTACTTAGAAGTATTAAGTTCATCAAGTTTACTCGCGTTTAGATACGTGTCTCCTTCCCCCTTGCTGGTTTTGACACTTCAGAATCAACAACATATTATCAGCCCAAATACTTGAAATTTGTTGAGAAGAACATCATTAGCTCAGATATATCTTGTGAGAATAAACTTGCTGAAGAAACGATGTGAGCAAATCTAATTGGGGATTAAATCTGAAATTTCACTCTCCCCCAATTAGTGCTCTCCCCTAAACCGACAATTTGTTTGATAAATGCCCAGATTAAGAAGTCTTTAGATCATCAAATGCAACTCGTCTTTAGTCTTCTAACATGTAGCAGATAAATGTAGAACCGACTGTAGACTCGACCTTCTTCAAGATTGTCCGAATGGGGAATAGAATGTTAACATCTTCAACTCACACCAAAAAGCATCCCAATTAACTTACATCTTGCAAATCCCCTTAACTAAAATCCCTCCCAATCAAACAAGAACAGAAAGATGTTCATCAAGGAAATCAGCAATCAGGCCGCAACGAACACACAAGATGGTAACACCAAACTACCAATCACATCAAACAAGAACAAAGAGATTGTTCGGAATCATCATGTTGATGTATACGTGAAGCATTAACCGGAAGCACTTTGTCGATAAACTCATCAATCTGAGTGAAGATGTCAACCAACGGCTCTTAAGAAGGAACTCCATGTAAAGATGACCCGATAAGAAGAAGCTCGGTTCTTACATGAGTTAGGAGCCGTATGACCGTATATTCTCATTTGTCAATCAACCATGCAGAATTATCATACTTCTTCTCCCCCTCAAGAATTGCATACGGAGATGCCATTCTTGATTAAATAAGTAAAAATCATCCGAATGTTCTATTCACACTTCTCTCCCGCAAAATCAGCACATGATGTCGCCATCTTCATTATAATCGAGCAAGTGGAATGTGAAAACAATCAGTGGTAGCCCGGTTCACTTTATGACTGTAGCGCATGGAAAAACGTATGAAGCATGTTGATGAGAATGGTCATATAATGAGAAGATTTCTCTTCTTCTGAAGATAATGCGCACTGAAGCGTACACATTTCTTTTCTTTAGAGTACGAGGCTTGAACTGTTGTGTTTATACGTCATAAGAAGATTTCTCTTCTTTCAAAGATAAAGCGCACTGAAACGTACACTTTTCTTTTCTCCAGGATGGTTCCATCATTACGGGATTTTACAACTCTATGGTTTAAACCGAAAAATAGATTCTTTTGCAGGATTTTACAAAACCAAGAATAAACCGTAAGATAGACCCGGAGATGCACTTTACAAGGATGTTTCCATTGTCACGGGATTTTACAGGTCTATGATTTAAACCGAGAAATAGATTCTTTCGCGGGATTTTACAAAATCAAGACAAAACCGTAAACAATGTCAGCTTGAATATGTTATGACGACTTTGGTTTCAGTGAATATCTATTTTAGGGGAATATGCAGCGGTTCATCGGCGGTTCAATAATCAACATCAACAAAATCATCAACCATCCAATCAACACTTTGGTAAACACAACATTCACGCATTCTGTTGGCTATTGTAGTGACCACATGGAGAAGTGATCTCATGGCCCAAGTATGGTTTAAACAATTCTTACACCACTCGGTCCAACACAAAGTACACAAAGCCCACTACAACACTTGATTCAATTATCTCTTTACCAAATATATCCAAGTCTGGCTCATGCAAGAATTAACTCCCAAGACATAAACGGTCACCAAGTAATATTATCTCAAGGCCCTCATTCCAATTCGTGAATAAATCATACCAACCCAATACTAATCAGATTTATTACACAAAGTTTCGGCCCACATACACTCCTAATCGTTAGTACCCATGAGGCCCATCCAAACAAAATAAATCTGATCCATTTTATCAACCCTAATATCACGTGTATAAAAGACTCAACTAGTACACATATCACAACCCTAATCGTCCTCTTCACACACAACCTAATATCACATAAAGAAAAGCGCCTCTTTTCCAGCTTCTTATCATACTTAGCGCATGAACACCGTACTCCATCAAACCATTAGATCGTTCCAAGTACCATCTCATTCTTACCTCGCCACAGGGATGGCTTGAAGGTCTCAATATCAACGCCACAGGGATGGCAAGAAGCTGAGACCTATTCGACATAACCATAAGGATGGTCGAATCAATCAGGTAGGTTTTGAGTATGATAATACCTTTTAGTATTGATATGGTTTAAAACGAATTAAAGAAAACGAGTCTAACTATATTGTTAAGACTCATTTCTTTGCTATTCGGATATTATCAAGAGGAGTAAAACTCCTAGATTTGATCTATGAGGCACAAGCTTGTATGTGTATAGATCCTTAGAGATATATGTGTTTGTATAACCACACACAAAAACGAGCAAAGTTGAGATCGAAGATTGGTTTTTATTGTCGTTGTGAGATTATCTTGTAGAGTTCTATGACGAGGAAAGGTTCAAGATTAACATCTTATAAGTGTTACGATTATTTGAACCTCAGCTGAGAACTTTGATATATTTTTGTTGCATGAGATCTGTGATGGTATAAGTAGTTCGTATTATATGACCTTTGGTCAAGATAAAGCTTTTGAGCACCACAAATTATGAAGGCTGAGATCTGGATTTGAGACTTAATTCGAAACATGTAGGTTGTAGATGAGTCTTGTGTAATTGGTATTGAGGTAGAGTTGTTTGTGGTATTAGTTAAGTGTGGTCGTGGTCATTTCTTTCTTCTCCTTCATCCTTTCTATACATTAACAGCAGTCATGAGTCTTTGAGTCAAAGTGACAACTCGCTTGACCATTCAATAATGGCAAGTCGCTAAATTGGTTTGACACAAGTCGCTACTTGTTTTTCCATTCACAACTCGCTACTTATAAACATAAGTCGCTACTTCATTTTTGAGTGAGTCAAGTCGCTATCATTTTAAAGCACACAAGTCGCTAACTTGTTCAATAACAAGTCGCTATTATGCTTGACAAGTTGCTACGACTGTAAATACAAGTCGCTAGGTGACCCAACTCGCTAAACAGGTTAGTGACAAGTCGCTAGCCTTTTTCCAGTTACACAAGTCGCTAGCAAGAATTTTGTACTTTTTCCGATGAGTTTTCCGATTAAGTTTTCCGACCATATTCAAAGGAACCCTGAAAAAGTGACAAAAACTGTATCTTTTACCCGTTTGACCACAGTTTTGACCTCGTATAAACTAACTAGAAAAAACCCAGAAAAGAAAGGCAGCAAAAGGACATCTTTTATACCCGTTTTGACCATTAATATATGACCAGATAATAAACCCAGATGAGTTATATAACAATGCATCTTTTGACCCATATTGACCTCAAAAACATCACCAAGTCGCTATTAAGAAATATTACCACAAGTCGCTAGAAAGAATCACGTTAAAAACAGTTTCAACATAAAACTTTAACCTAAGCAGTTTAAACTAGACCACCAAGATATACCAGCAGATTCATGACCAAAAACAGTCTTAATAACATCCTAAAACCAGTCAACAAAATCAGAACCGTATAAACCACATACGAATCACAAAAAAAACAATATAACCATGATGTGAAACTACACAAATCAACATAACACAAGAACCTTGGCTCTGGTACCATTTGTAGGATCGATATATTTATGTGTTTGATGATTCGGGTGGTCTTGGATGATCAAAATACATTATAGCCATTTTAGAAAGAGAAAGTAGAGAGGGTGGGTGTTCAAGCTAGAGACTTGTTTCAATAAAATGTAAAAGGTTAGATTGAAAGCCACACCCCTTCCATGGATGGAAGGGGTATTTATACTTACAAACAATACGTCCTCCTATCGGACTGTGGATCAGGCATACAGTGGGTAAAGACTCGTCCTTCCTCCACGGTGTTGCACTACACTATTCTACGCTACAAATTAACTATTTAACTACACATAACGTAAATAACTACAAATCTACGAGCTAACATATGCTAGACTATAATTGGGGTGACTGACACTTTAACATGGAATTTCCAATTCCTAACAAAGGAACTGCACATCGCCAAAACGCCCTCAGAATGCCGAGTACTTTAGGGATAAGATGTTGCTAGTGCAAGCTCAGGACAATGGAGCAGCTTTGGATGAAGAAGAGTTACTGTTTCTTGCTGAAGGGAATGCCAAGACTTATGATGCTGATGTTGATGAACAGCCAATTCAGGAGATAGGTCATAATCATCAGAATGCCTTTCAAGTAGCTGATTGTGATGCATTTGACTCTGATGTAGATGAAGAACCTACTGCTCAAACAATCTTCATGGCTAGCATCTCACCTATGGTTTCTCCAAAGGTCTCTCCTCCACAACAAACTGGTCCATCCAAAGACAAAATCATTTCAGAGGTATTAAAACTATATGATAATGTTGATGAGCGAAAGATGCATAATGAAGTACAATCTCTTGAAACTTATGAATCAGATAATGATGATGAGGGTAATAGCAATATTGTCCCATATGATCAATATGTGAAGCAAAGGGAAAGTAAGGTTGTACCAAGTAATGCATCCTCTGCAGTCAATGATGACTATGTTTTTGATGAATTCACTGCATGTGCCCCTGATGATTCTGTTGTCTCTGAACTGAATGCCTATAAAGAACGTGTTGCTATTTATGAACAACGTGCTAAATTTGAATTGACCACCTGTGAGCAGGAAATGGATAACCAAATGCGTACAATTATTAGAAAAAGTAATTTTAGAGAAGAAGTATTAAAACAAGAGTTAAACTCCTTACAAGAAAAGCTTTCTAAAACTGCTAAGCAAAAACAAGAACTTCAAGAAAATGTGAAAATGCTTAAGCAAGAATTCAATGCTAAGGAATCAAAACTTTTGAATGATTTTTCTAATCTGAAAACTTTGAAAAACAAGCTTGAAAATAAATTGTACGTACAAGGGAACACCATTCAGACTGCTCACATGATCACTAAGCATAGAGTCTTAAGCGATAAGCATAGCATTCCCCTTGTTGAGGAACCAAATCCAGAGGTCATTAAAAAGGCTAGAAGTGCTCATAAGGTAATTTATGATGGCAATGAAATCCTTAAGCCTAGACAGAAACCTAGTTGTGCTGAGTGCACTGAGGAAGATAAGAAATCAGATGAAGTCACTAGGGAGAAGATGAACAAGAAACTAGATGATCCTAAATGTAAAGAGAATAAAATATCTATCATACCCCATGATTACAAAAAGGAGAATTGGATTTCCTTGAACATGTTTAAGCCTCAAACGTTGTTAACTCCCGAACAAGTGTTCTGGAAAAAGGATTTAGATAAGAAAAAAGCAGAGAATCTTGTTGCTACAAACCCTCCCCTTAGGAAAATGCCTTCAGCGACTGTGTATCCTCCAAATACACCAATGCATCTAGTTCCTAGAACTATTGCCACTAAAAGCAAGACCTTAATCAGTTAACATGTCATATTTCAATTATTTGTTGATTTTGAGAAAACTTGTAAGAAAAGGATCACACCCACTGGGATAACTGAAGGGGAAAGGGGTTTTGAGCAAACTAAAGAATGCTATTTAACTGAGGTGATGCCTTTCTTTAAACAATTAAAAGGTCAATTTGAGAGTCTTAAAAAGGGATGGACTTAGATATTAAAGAAATGGAAAAGGAATTTGATGCAATGATTGTTGAGGTTAGTGACTATGAGCGAGAACTAAAATATAATGAGATTGAGAGGAAGAACTTGCATACCTTGAATGAGAATCTTATTTCTGAATGTATTGCTCAAGATGTGTTTTACACTGCTACAAATTGTTCCATTAATGCTTCTCAATTTCATGAATTATCTGTTGCTCTGAAAGTCTCCCATGATCGTGTCATTGAGCTTGAAAAAACTAACTCTAAACTGCATAATAAGGTTGAACAGGATGATCATGATAACCTGGTAAAACAGTTTTCTAAATTGGAAGTTGAGCATCTTGCTTTGCAATTAAAATGTCAACATCTGAAAGAAAATGTTAAAACCTCAAATATCAAGACATCCTTGGATGTTCCTGAATTTGATGCAGTTTTTGAAATTAGCAAACGTGATGAACAGATTCGAGCTCATTGTAACACGATCAAAAAGTTGAAAGCCCAAATTTCTCAATTAAAGGGTGAAATGAACAATGTGACTGGCTCCCAAATGCCTCCTCCTTTAGATTCTCGGAATTCTAAAAATTTTCATCTTCAAAACTTAGTTAATGCTTTACAAAAGGAAAATGAGAGTTTTCTAGAAGAAAATGAAAAGGTTAAACGTCATTTCAATGAGTTATTTGAGTCAATAAAAGTCACTCGTAATAAAAATAATGAACCAATAACTTCGTTGAAAAAGGAAATTGAGAATCTGAAGAGTCAGGTAAAAGGGAAAATGCCAATGACCAATGGGGAGAATGGTGCATCAAAGGTGCATGGGTGTAATAAATATACTTTGGCTATGAAATATGTTCCTCCTCATCTTAGGAATAACAAACTTGCCATTCAAACATATTTCTCATACCTTAAGGATAGTCTAGAATGTCTCCGTGAGATTGTAGAAGAGGATAAGTTAGAGAAACCACTTGATAATGCAATTGGCCATGCATGCTTATATGCCAAACGATCTCAAGAACTTCTAGAATGCTTAATTACAATATGCCCTAAATCCCTAGGTGAGCATGTCAATCCCTTGATACCCTGTTCTATGCCTAATGCCAAGAATACAAGTCATTCAATGCCCAATGTTATGAATGTAAACTTTAGTAGGCCTTCAAATAGTTCAGATCCCAGCACCTCCAGTGTTAAGAAAGTGAACCTCAATGTGTCTTCGAATAGTTCACATCCCAGCACATCAAAACAGGAAAGGCAAAAAGTAGCAAAACCAACTAATGCTCCCGTTCCCTCTACAAGAGTAATCAGTGACATTAAAGCGAGCAGGTCAAAGTCTCAAGGCAATACAAGGAATGATAGGACCTCGCAAGCTAAGAATGTGCATTGGAAGAAAGTAGAAGATCACCGTAGGGAGAATTTGAATAAAACGAATCGTGTTGATTCTAGTGTTAGCTCTAAGCATACTGTAATTAATGCGAATTCTACTACTTTTGGCAAAATATGTAATAATGATTGCGTGGTTTCTGTTACTAATCTTGAATGTGGTATGAATGATTTGTCTAAAGCTGTCAAATGCTCACTTAAAACTGTTAATGTTAAAAATCAAGCTAAGAAGGCTAAAAGGCAAAAGCGAAAGAAAGTTAGAAAACAGTGGAAACCCACAGGAAGAACATTTAGTAAGATAGGTTATCAATGGATACCTTTTGGCCATAAGGTTAATCAGGCAATGCCCACTAGAAAATGGATGCCTACTGGTAGAATTATTCCCTTAAGAAGTGAACATACTTTGAATAGGTCAAATACGGATACTAGCACTGCATCTATTTCTAATGTTTCCATTGCTTCTATTTCTAATATGGGTGTTTCTATTTTTGATGTGGGAGTTCCAATCACTGTTACTAACCAAATGCAACCCATTCTTGCATGGGGATCCCAATTATCCAGTTATCCATTCTTGTATGTGTTCAACTGCAGATCGTTCAAATCGTTATGTGGTACCTAGACTCAGGCTGTTCCAAGCATATGACTGGAGACCGGTCGCGGCTCATGAACTTCGTGAGTAAATTCATCGGGACAGTTAGATTCGGAAACGACCATTTTTGGAGCTATTATGGGTTATGGAGATTATGTGGTTGGTAAAAGTGTAATTTCCAGGGTATATTATGTGGAAGGTCTTGGTCATAATTTGTTCTCTGTTGGTGAATTCTGTGATTCCGATCTAGAAGTGGCTTTTAGAAAACATACTTGTTTCGTTAGAGAACTTGATGGTGTGGAATTATTAAGAGGTACTCGAGGTTCAAACATATACACCATCTCTATCGATGACATGATGAAGTCTTATCCAATCTGCTTGCAGTCAAAGGCTTCTAAAACAAATTCTTGGTTATGGCATCGTCGTCTCAATCACTTGAACTTCGGCACCATAAACAATCTTTCCAGAAAAGGATCTTGTCAGAGGCTTACCCAGATTAAAATATGAAAAAGATCATCTTTGTTCAGCTTGCCAATTGGGAAAAAGCACGAAATATGCCCACAAACCAAAACCCACAAACTCAGTAATGGAAGTTCTTCATACCCTTCATATGGATCTGTGCGGACCAATGAGAGTGCAAACGATAAATGGGAAGAAATACATTCTAGTAGTTGTTGATGACTACTCTCGATTTACTTGGGTAAAGTTTTTGAGGACAAAGGATGAAACTCCATATGTCATCATCAAACTAATCAAACAGCTTCAGATTCGACTCAACAATACAGTAAGAATTGTTCGAACAGACAATGGCACAGAGTTTGTTAACAAAGACTTAATTCAGTTTTATGAAAGTGTTGGAATCAGTCATCAAAGAAGTGTTCAACGAACTCCTCAACAGAACGGTGTAGTTGAAAGACGAAATCAAACTCTTGTGGAAGCCGCAAGAACAATGCTAATTTATTCAAAGGTTCCAATGTTTCTATGGGCTGAAGCCATTGCCAATACTTGCTACACCCAAAATCGTTTCCATATACACACCTCTCATGGAAAAACTCCATATGAACTTGTTCATAAACGAAAGTGTGGAAAACTAGAAGGGGGGTTGAATAGTTTTGCCGATTTTAAGTTGATTTCAAAAACTTTAGATTCGATATTATGTGAAATCGTATGGATGTTGAGAACGTATAGATCTAATGATAATGCAAGCAAATAAATAAAGTTAAGGGATAGAAAAGACACAACCGATTTATAGTGGTTCGGCTACAAGGACACCTTCCTTGCCCTACTCCACTCCCCGAGTCACCTACTCGAGAGTTCAAGCACTATGTCAACAAACTCCTTCACTTGGCGGAGAAGCCTTCACAATGTTGCTTACACTTTTTCTGGTACAAAGCTAGATACCGAGTCCGTAGCACGGTGGACCAAACCAACACAACTATTACATAACAAATATGTGAAATATCAAATACAAGATCTTCGCTACAGAAATCTTGCGGAGTGACAAATCAATCAAGGACCCCTTGCTTGGATGACTTGTAGAATGCTCGTGATCTCGCCTTAGAGAAGGACCTATATGAGGATCACAAATAGAAAGAAAGAAGAACAACTCTCTAGATCAAGTGATCTATATGTTAGAAGAGAATGAGAGTGTATGAGAGATTTTGTAAGAAGAGGGGTGAGTTAGAATGAAGAAATGGCTCTCTATTTATAGGCAAAATTCCTCACTGTTCCCCGGATCCCACGGATCCCTTCCACTTGGGATCCGTCTAGTGAAAACCTAGGGATCTGTGGAACGCTCCTCTTTGCCCATGGGTTTTTTGGTTATGGGTCATGGGTTATGGGTTGGTCCATGGGTTTTCTTTAGATTCAATGTATCTAAGTATACATTGTATCTAGTCTTCTTGGGTATGGGTTAAGATCCATGGGTTATGGTTTTTACCCATCCTAATAAACTATTACAACAAATGCTTAATTACTACATTTTTGTATTTAAATGGCTATATGTAAATTCTTTACAAAAATAACATGTATCCTTATAATTATACTTAAGACAACATTATATTTGTTATCAACAAAACACAAAGAGATCGCAAAATATTAATAAACATTTTTACGGTTTATTTGTATTAACAATCTCCCCCTTTTTGTTGATGACAAAACATAATGTTATGATGAGTAAAACTTAAGAATAGATGTAAGTTTTGAAAGCCCCTAAGTTTTACTTCTTCTCCCCCTTTTTGTCGAAACAAAAATTTAACCCTTGGAAGAAATAAACATAATAGTGTGGAAAAATTAGTCCACGTATCGCTAACTCCCCCTTGATGGTAGCTCCCCCTTGTTTGGGGCGTCAAGTGAAGAAAATTAAAAAATCCTACAAGAAGAAAGGTTTGTAACATGCTTAAATAATCTTATGATTGTCGAGAATCAAGATTGGGAGCCAAGGTATGTGAACAAGGCCTTGTAATAAAACAACAAATTGTAGTGGTATTGTTAGGTCACTAGTTTTACAAACACAAGTAATATAGATAGAGATAAGGCGATTGAACAAGATCTAATACACACACAAACAATATTATGGACCGGTTAGGCGTAGGTGAATGTGAAAGAGAAAAACTTGAACAACCAACCCTCAAATGAGGGTTTACAAGAGTATTTATAGGAGGGAAGCTAGGGCAACACTCCTAGTTCCCATCCTTTCTTATGTGGGCTTGGGCCTAAGCTTATGGGCCTTCTACATAAGCTAGACCTTAAACAAACATAAAGGCCATAATAAAGCTACCTATTACATATGAAATATAAATACTTGAAATACTGTTTAGGAGTGATTCCAACAATCTCCCCCTCAAGTATATATGAATGTAAACGGTGAAGGCGTTGATGTAATAGTAGCTTTGACGTCTTCTGACATTCTTCTTTCTTGTGAGAGGAATTGCCTTGATTCGAACAATCTCCCTAGTGTAGAGAGATAGTTATCTTTGAACAGTTATGCTTCGACGTCATCTTTAACTTTGTTCTTTGATCATTGTTCTTTGTGGTGAAAGTGATAGTATGTTGTTGTCTGCATCAGTCTGCCTCAGGTCTGCTTCGCTGCTCCAGTGTCTCCACGTCATTCTTCAACGTGCTCACACGCTTTATGACGTTGGAATTCAATACTGATGAAGTTCTCTAAGTCTTTAACTTTGTAGATTCTTTGGTTTGACGAAGAATCATTCTGACGATTGTGTTGCTTTTGAATAGAACTTCCATTAGTGATGATGTTGGCGTGAGCATGAGAAGAATCAACACGATCATCCCGCTCCGGAGCTTCCATAAGAAGAAAACATTTCAAACGGTTACTAATAAGCAGGTTTCCGGCACTTACAAGTTTGAACTTCGAGAGTGTTAACAGCATAGTGTGAAAACACAACTCTAATTCTTACAAAGGCCGTTCCTGAACTGGAGTCCCACAAGTGAGATAACGCGATGTACCGAAGTACATCTACAGTTCAGATGAGTCGCTGAGGTACACCGAAGTATCACCTCACGACTGTAGACCGTTTGAGACACACTCCGCGTAATCCACGGGGAGTTACCGAAGTGACCTGCTGTCAGGGCTGTTTGATGTTGACCCTGGCAGGAGTTTCCATTCAATCACTGAGGATCACAGATGTGAACCTCTCATAAATGTTCTCGACAGATTGCTAAGATCTGTGAAGGACTCGATATGAACCACTGATAATCTTATTTGTTGATCATCAAGTGATTAAATGTCAAGTGTTCCTAAGAGATCTTTTGATGAATCTCGTGGCTCTAGACTCAATAGTGCGTTTTGGTTTTCCTGAGCGGAGACTAGGGAGAGGGTCTCCTTCTTCAATACCAGCGATCTCTAAGAGAAAGCCAATAGTTTACGTAGGGTTTCCTGTGAGAATGAAACAAGCTTCTGTTGAGAGAAACTTGAGTGGCTAAGAAGGTTTAGTGCATGCGTCACTGGGTCCATGATGACTTTTAATCTTCAATACCGGTGTCACTAAGTGACAGCCAGTAGCATATGAATTGAACCCGGTGTCTGCCCTAAGTTGAATAATCTGGAGGGCTGTTTCTTTTCACCCTTTACTTTACATTTCTTTTTGATTCTTCAACTCCTTCTTTCTCCGATTCTCATTTTCTCCTTTTTATAATCATTCCTAAGGACTTCTAACACTAACTAATGGTAGTGTCCTTGGGTAGATCCCTCCGGCTCTGGCGGATCATAGGACGGTTATTCCTAACCTTAGTCACCTTATAACTCCATGACTAACCTATGTTGCCATTAAAACCATTGTATGTGAAAATATCTCTCAAATGGTTTGTAAATGAAAAACATGTTTGAACCACTGTGAGAGATAAAGTTTTGCATAAATACTCCCCATCCACATGTGCTTAAGAGTATTAATGGTTTAAATGCACAGTGAGGAAAGAGCGCGCACTTTTTGAATTGATCTACTGAAGATAGACAATCCCCCGCGAGACATGGTTACGTTGCATAGTTAAAGAGTTACATTGTCAGCTTTTAGGTGACAACTAGCTCTAATAACTACCTTGAAGGTGTAGACAAACCTCGAAAGGTTGTCATACCCGTCAGAGTTCATGTCTACCAAGAGTATCTCGAATGGTACTTTCTACTTGGACAAGTCCTTTGCGAGACACTTTTACATTACTAGCGAACTAGCTTGAAATTATTACCCGTCCAGGACAAGTCTTTTCGAGTTAGAAATAGTTTAGTACCGTCAATTCGTTGGTTAAGTCTGAGGTACACAGATTCATTTGCATTTTGCACAACATATTTCTTATCACACAATTTTCTCCCCCTCAAAAATGGCATATGAAAATGTTATTTTTGAAACGTTTGAGAATAAATATGACCATTTCGAGTGTTGCGGGAAGAGTGACCACTGTGAACAATTTGTGAACAAAGTTTTCATCAAATACTCCCCCTCAAATAGTGATATAAACGGTTGAGGTTTTAAAATCATATGGGGAAGTACTTGTCTTTTTGAGCAAAACCTTGAAAAGTGAAAGATTTGATAGGTTTTACTCAAAAATAAGAAGCTTTCGCTCCTTTTATAAGGATTGTGGCACTGAGGCGTACCACAGGGTCCTTTCTTGACAATTACGGGTTGTACACTGTTATGTGTGCATAAGCCATAGACATATTATATCATGCATCCAAATATATAGAGAAAAGAAACAATTCAAGGAGTACCAGGGAATCCAGTGATTTTTCCAGGAGTGCAAACCGGGCGTTGAAAGCCGGTAATGTTCATCCTGGGTCGACCACCAACAAAGCTCTCCAATCGTCTGAACTGATCCCTTCTGAACAACCTTTCATCAATCATTCTGATGATCCTTCTCACATCCCTTCTGTCCTTAGAGTTCCATCGCTTTGGGTTCCCAATCTTTTCATGTATATCCTTCAACCGATAAGCCAATCCATCCCTGACCAGCTTCAAAGTGTGATCCCCAAATTTGTGAAGATCGTCACACGCCATTAAGCAGTTTCGTTGAAGTTCACTGTGGTAAACGACGCCGAAAGGTTTGCTGATGAGCGTAAGTTGTGTAAGCTGGTTGATGTCGGGAAGATCAAGCTGTGGTGGAGTGAAGTTTACACGTTTCTGATATGATTCAACGGCAAGCTGAAGATCTTCAACACGTTCTTTGATGACAATGCGTCTGATGAAGATGAGCAGTGACTTGATGAATTCACGTTGTACTTCAGTTGGAAATTGTCTCATGCGACCTTGAACTTTGGCAAGGTACATGTCTTCAATATCGTTGATGTTCAAATTCTCAAAGTCAGCTTCAGAGAATGCATAGTCCCTTTCGTCTTGTCTTTTGACCACAATCTTCTTGAGAAAAGTGTAGTCCCATTTAGACGATAGACCAACATGTTGGATGGCCACGATACTTTTAGTACTGAACACTGCATGTTGAGACTTCTGGACCAAGCAGCTTCTGTAGTAGATTCTTCGGCGTTACGGCCAATGGTGAATCCCATACATTGCATCTTGGTCATACGCTACCACTTTGTCGGAGAACATGTGGGTAGCACGTTCCTCGATGGCTATACAATCAGAGTATATTGCAGCAGGGAATGGAAGTGTCAGAGATGTAGCGTATTTCCTTGAACCATCGCCACCGTGTTGAAGAAAATCTAAGTCTTTGTTGAAGAAATGTCTGAAAGGAATCCTAGGCTGATCAGGTTGGCCAATGGTAGGTAGAGGTCGAGACCAGTCGGTGTAATATGGAGTATTGTCCCGTTTGGTGAAGTCGATGTTTGCTTCTGGGTTGAGCCAATCCATGTTATTAGACATGGCTCGAGCAATGTTTTCAAGGTGATATTCAACCTCGATTGCACTTTCCGAGCTGTCTTTCAAAAGTAGGAATGCTTCATTCTTGATGCGCTTCAATTCAGATTTCGTCATCTTCTTCACCCGGAACCTTTCTTGCAAAATCTTTGCATGCTCCAAGGTACTACCGTCTACCAATTCTTGACCTTCTTCAGGGTAGGGAGTGTTGTTAACAAGTGTAGCAAACCATTCAAATTCTTCAGTTTTATCGTCATCTAGCCATGATATGACGTCAGTACGAAGCGTCTTCTTCTTCTTTTTTGAAGGCTTAGATGATGATGCTGGTTTCTGTCCTTGTTTGGGAGAGGTGGGTTGTTGTTGGGGCTCAAGGACCTCTTCATCGTCACCACCCGTATACTCAAAGTAATCACCTATTTTTTGAGTCAGGGGTGGTAACTTGGAATCGTCCCGAGGTTTATCAGTAGAAGACCGAGGTGGAGGAGACTTTTGTTGAGTAGAAGTCCGTTGTGGAAGAGGTGGCATCGAAGAAGATTCACCAGACTGCTTCTGACGTTTTGGTGCAGAGTCTTTATCCTTATCATCGTCATCTCTTGGCCGTTTGGGTTGATCGGCTGACTCCTTGCATGATGATCTGAGTTGAAAAGCAAGTAGACCTTCGAAAAATTTAGCTTCATCCGAAGTAAACGTTCCAGATCGCTTTGACATTTGCATCACTAGTTTAGCGATTAACTCAGATTCAGAGAGATCAGCTTCTTTGGCCATTGTATGTTTAACCAATGCGACGATGTTAGGGGTTAGTTGTCTGGAAAATACTTCTCTAGTCACACCGGGGACAGTGTCGAGAAGAAACTTGTGGGTATGATCTCTTGCTGTCTTCTCCAGTTCCTTTTGGACTTTAGGAACGATATCCTGAAGGTACTTGTTGGTGTAACCTTCGATCATTTCGTTCAGTTCCTCTTTACGATGACTCTTCATGAACTTCTGAACAAATTCCCTTTCTTTCTGCATCTTGTCTTTCTCATCATTTAAGTACTGTATTTGGTCAGCAAACCAATTCAGTTTTCTGTAAAGTATGTCCTTCTTTCTGACTTGTTGGACAGCTTTCACAATTCTTTCATGAGTCTGAGAAATCCAAGATTTAGGTGGTTTCTTCACGGATTTGGATGATGATTTGGTTGACTTCTTAGATGGTGGTTGTGATGAATGAGACGAAGAATCCGATGATGATGATGAGATGTGAGGAGATTCCGGGTCCTTTGGTGGTTCAGAAGTTTCCTTCTGTGAGCGTGTAGGACTATCCAGAAGCACATCGTCGTAAGCAGCATCTTTATCTTTCTCAGTTTCCGGTTTCTCAAAATCATATACAATAGTATCCTCAACAGGCTTTTGTTGTTGCACAAGAGTGGTGGCACCAGCTCCCTTATCGGGTTGATTAACCGCATCACGAGTTGGTGAAGATTGAGCTGCACCACTTGACCCACCAGGGCCACCCATTTGGTCTTTAGCAAATTCTTTAGCCTTTTGAAGATGTCTGACGATTTTAAAATTCTTCCTGTATGATTTATCCAGTTGCTCTTCTTCTTCTTCAGAGCTCTCATCATAGGGTACAATTGCTGGAGTCTTCCCTTTTCCTTGGACAGCTGGAGGACTTGGAGGTTTTGCTACTGAGGCAGGTGCTTCGGTTGCAGTTGCGGAGTAATGAACCTCTTCATCTGTATCAGTATCTTCAGAGCTCTCGTCCACAAGCTTTCTTTGCGGTTCAAGTGTGGGAATAGGTTCGGCTTCCTTTACGGGAACAATCCTTTTAGAAAGAGGATTCCTTTTAGGAAACTTCCTTTGACTCACAGTACTTGTTGCGCTTCCTGCACTTCCTCTTCTGGTTCTCCTTACAGGTGTTCCAGAAGATTTTTCGTCTAGATGACCAACTTTGCCTTGTCTAACTGCTTCCAGATACCTTTTGTACGTTTCGAGCTTTCTGACATCTTCAGTTAGAAGGAAATCTGGCAACACAGCACCTTGTTTCTTTGTAGATGATTCCTTGATTCTGAAAGATAGAATAGGCTCCGTCAACATATCGTGATTGTCGGGGTCATTGAGCCTCTTGGGAATATCAGGATGAAGTCCAAGTGCTCTCTGGATCAACAGTTTAGTATATCTGATGTAGGGAATCTTTGAGCCAAGCTTTTTGAGAAATGACATCATGTCATCCCAAATCAGAGCTTCGATAGCGATGTGTTTCATGTTGACCAATGCCCAAAATATTTGCAGTTCCATGAGCTTAGGATGTTCATAGCCACTGTCACGACCAGAAACAGACTTGGTGATGATCATGTAGAGAGTTCTCCATGGTTGAGGAATACTCTTAAGCTCTACGTGAGAATGCTTGGTGATTACTCCTGTAGCCTCGTCATAACCGATATCGATTAAGAATTGGAGAGTGAGCTCTTCAACAGGTGTGGCATATAGTTTGGTTGGATCGACTTCAGGAATTAGGAGAACAGCCCTTAAGTTTGCAGGTGTAATGGTGACTTGTTTGTGATTCAGAGTCACCGTCACAGCAGTCCGTCCTTTGACCCTTTCCATAGTGTTCCAGAACTGTTGGATATAGATCTCAGGAACAGTTGCAGAGTGAGTGAGCATATTCTGATACGGATGAGTCCTCAGAATATCAATAGCAATTAAACACGAAGACTCTGAGCAAGTGAGGGTGTCAAAGTCAACACGGAGATTATTCTTTCCTATCTTCATTGGATAGCCATAAGGATAGATATCAGCAATGGAGAGAACTTCTGATGCATCCACATTCATTTGTTCAGCCATGTCGTGATCTGAAATAACATTAGCCAAAAGAACCAACATATCGAAAGACATAATGTTAGTCAACAGAAGGTCTTATTGTCTAGTTATTGAATGTACAGTGTCAATGATTGTTACGAGTCCTAAGTCACTTGTATGTCCAATAGTCCAATGACGTCGTGAAATGTTTTGTGAGTTAGTTAACTTTAAGTTTTAAAGTTTATGTTATCACTTATGGTTCACAACATCTCAAACGTTTTAGATTTATTAGTGACATTATTGGATTCGTGACGATATGATTAGTTTATTTACAAGTTTGTACACGTAACAATTCATAATGAAGGTCCATCCAGGCTTATGCGTAGCAATGACAAAGTTATGCGTAAGCAAGTGTTTTATACGCGTAGTTATAAGCTTACGCGTAGGATCCTATCTTACGCGTAGAAAAAGTTACGCGTAGGAAAAGGGGACCTTACGCATAGATCTTATGCGTAGGCGTATAAAAACCTTACGCGTAAGAGTAGACCTTATGCGTAGAGGCACTGTTTACGCATATCCTTTACAGGATACGCGTAGTCCCACTGTAGAACCTTACGCGTAGGCATAACTGACTACGTGTAGGGTAATCCTTATGCGTAGAAATGCAAATGACCTTGATTCTGAATTTTAAGCGTAACAAATCCTGAAATAAGTTCATCAAATCATTAACATTATCACAGAATATCATTTTAACAACAATTTATGGCAAGAACACTTGTCAAACAGTTATGCGTAGAAATACATACGCGTAGGTCTAAACCCTAAATCTATGCGTATGAAATCTAGCCATGGAATATGCACCAAACTTTTTTTGGTAGTTTAAGAGTGTTGAGGGAGTCTTTATACCAAGTTATAACACTTAACTCGTTGTGAATCAAAAGTTACCAAATATTATGAACTTTAAACCCTAAATCCAAAATGTTAAACAATTCGTGTTTCTGGGTGGTTAATAACCATGGAAATCATCAATTCATCATCTTAAGACTATATCCCAACAATCTTTTATGCCAAAACACTTCACATTTGGAAAAACCCAAATCGACATATAAACCCTAATTTTCAAAACTCATTGATAAGTGTTTCTGGGTGGGTTTTGATGGTTAAAAGGATATCCTTGATGTATTTAAAACGTTTTGACACATACTTTTTAACCACAAACGTCCACACAATGATTGTGTGTTCATACGCTTATGCGTAGAACACATAATCACTCGTAACATGAATTTTAACCGTTGGATTTGAATAAAATTCAAGACCTTATCTTAAAAACATGTTTAGATCATAAAAACACTTACACAACGATGATCAAATCAACAGATATCTTGAACGATTGTAAGGCGTAGGATATGTTAGGTTTTGTGTATTAAATGTGAAGAAGAAAAGTAGGTGAGAGGGTGTTTTATTAAAAGTGAGTTTAACCTTTTGACAGTTTTGGTCCCTCCACCTTTTCCTTTTTTCAAACAAAGCCATTTATCTTCCATTTTGGTTACCAAACACAGTTTTTAGGAAAGAAACATGACGACACACCCCCTCGACTTAAGGAAACTGATGAAAAGTTATTAATTTTAGTCCGAGGAGTGTTATTGTACCATAAACTTCACCACCATTGTTAAAAGAAACAACCGGGATATGATAACATGCAAGTACACAGATGTTTTGAAACGGTTAAGAGATTATTTTCTCCCCCTCAACACTTGATCGGAAAAAATACTGAATTTTGAAAGATTAAAGTGTTGACGGAAGAAATGTACTTGCCATGTTGAAAGAAAGATAGATTAGGAGAATATTTTTGTTGTTTTATAAGATTTTATATTTTTGTATTTTGTTTTTGAAAAATTTATTTACAAAAGATGTTTTTGGCGTTTGACAGGTTTTTAAGACTGTTTTAAGAGGTCATCCAATTCCTCTTGAGTCAAACACCTCATACCAATCCGGTGGATCAGCTCATTAAACCTAGCGGGAGGCAAGGCTTTGGTGAGAAGATCTGCCAATTGGTATTCAATACCCACAAAGTATAATTCAACGGTACCCTGTTCCACGTGGTCCTTGATGAAATGATAGCGAAGATCGATGTGCTTTGATTTCGAGTGCTGAACTGAGTTGCACGAGATCGCAATGGCACTCCGATTGTCGCAGTACATCGGGATTCTGTCAAATACGTAACCATAGTCTTTGAGTTGTGTTCTCATCCAAATGACTTGAGCACAACACGCGGACATGGCTACATATTCTGCTTCGGTTGATGACAGCGATGTACAATCCTGCTTCTTTGATTGCCAAGACACCAGTTTATCACCAAGAAATTGTAGAGCTCCTGAAGTACTTTTCCTTGAGTCTAAGCATCCTGCGTGGTCAGCGTCTGAAAAAGCGATTAGTTCAAAACCAGAATCCTTCGGATACCAGATCCCCAAGTTAATGGTTCCCTTGATGTATCGGAGGATTCTTTTAGCCTCAGAGAGGTGGGTTTCAGTTGGTCGCGACTGATAGCGGGAGCATAGATAAACGGCAAAGACGATATCAGGTCTGCTAGCTATTAGATACATGAGGGACCCAATAATACTTCGGTATTTGGTAGGGTCAACTAATTTCCCATGTAAATCAGCGTCTAGCTTCTTGGTATGAGTCATTGGTGTGGCATAAGTATCACAGGTTTTCATTCCAAATTTTTTTAACAATTCAAGGGCATATTTGGACTGACTCAAGAAAATACCACGGGGTGATTGATGAACTTGCAATCCTAGAAAGAATGTAAGTTCACCCATCATGGACATTTCAAAATTTTTCTTCATTAGTTTTGCAAAAGCGATTGAAAACTTTTTATGTGTAGACCCAAAAATGATGTCATCCACGTAAATTTGAACAATTAAGATATGTGCCCCGTGATATTGTATAAAAAGAGTTGGGTCAACCGAGCCTTTGGTGAAATTATTGGCAATGAGGAAAGATGATAGCTTATCGTACCATGCCCGAGGGGCTTGTTTGAGACCATAAAGAGCTTTGTTCAGTTTGTAGACATGGTTCGGGAACTCAGGATCAACGAATCCATCTGGTTGGCTGACATAGACCGTTTCTTTAAGTTGTCCATTGAGAAACGCCATTTTGACATCCATCTGATAGACCGTCATATTCATATGAGCTGCGAACGCGAGAAATATCCGAACAGCCTCAAGACGAGCAACCGGAGAAAAAGATTCTTCAAAGTCTATTCCCTCTTCCTGACGATAACCCTTAGCAACTAGACGTGACTTGTTTCGGATGACATTCCCTTCAGCATCCAATTTGTTTTTCCAAATCCATTTTAAACCAATGACGTAGACTCCTGTTGGTCTTTCAACCAGTTCCCATACTTCAAGACGTTTGAATTTGTTGAGTTCTTCTTGCATGGATTCAATCCAGTTGTCTTTTGTCATTGCGTCTTTAATGTTTTTAGGTTCAGATTGGCAGACAGTGAGTGCATAAATGCAATGTTCAACATCTGAGTGAAGACGTTGTCTCGTAACGACTGGTTGATTCGGGTTGCCAATAATATTAGCCAGAGGATGGTCTTTTGTCCATCTATGTGTAGAGGGTTGATGTTGGTATACATTGTGCAGATTCTGAGGATTCAAATGGTTTGTTGAAGATTCCGCGACATCTGGTGCAGCAGTCTCATTAGCAAACGGGTTAAAGAACGCATTTGGATCAAAATCTGCAGGTGGGGGTACTTCATTCAGAATATCATCAGCCGGTTCATCATTGTTGGAAGCGGTGTGTTCAACTGTTATGTTGGAGTCAACTAGTGTAGGTGCATCTTCAACAGTAGTTGTTGTAGCAGGTGTATCAGGTATAGGAATAATATCAGGTTGTGCAGCGGAAACAGCGGATACACCTGGAGCACGTTCATCAATATCGTCACAGAACAGAGGAGCAAATAACCTTTCCATTTGTTGACGGGTTAGCTGGGGGCTTTGTTCAGCTGATGATGGGGTTTGAGGGAAGTTTAAACGGTTGTGACCGGGTTCTAAGCTGTTATACTCAGAAGCCATTTCCGTGAGTTCATCAAAATGAGCATGAATCGTTTCCATTACCTCCTTAGTTCGACGATTCCAGATTCGGAAACCTTTAGAATTGTCACAGTATCCAATAAAGACTCCAATATCAGCTTTGGCTTTGAGCTTTCCAAAATCATCACGATCATTATTCGGATAGCAAAGGGATCCAAAGACATGAAAGTGTTTGAGGTTCGGTTTATAGTTGTGGACAAGCTTGAGAGGTGTTTTGTTGTGGCGTTTTGTGATCATAGAACGGTTTTGAGTATAGCATGCAGTAGATACAGCTTCTGCCCATAAGTAATCTAGAAGTTTAGCATTGATTAACATTGTTCTTGCAGCTTCCACTAACGTTCGGTTTCGTCTTTCAACAACTCCGTTTTGTTCAGGTGTACGTGCAATAGATGTTTGATGCTGAATTCCCACTTTCTCATAGAATTCACGAAGGGTTTTGTTAACAAATTCAGTTCCTTTGTCTGTTCTGATTATCCTGACGGTGTTGCGGAGCTGAACCTGTATTTTTGTGAGAAAGGTGATGATCATTTGTGGAGCTTGGTCTTTGCTTCGAAGAAAGTAGACCCAAGTCCATCGTGAGTAGTCATCAACAATTACTAAGATGTAGCGTTTGCCATTGATCGTTTGCACGCGCATCGGGCCACACAAATCCATGTGAAGAAGATGAAGCACATGCTGAGAGCTGTGTTCCACCTTTGAAGGAAAATGAGCACGAGTGCTTTTCCCTTGTTCACAGGCTGAGCAAAGGTGATCTTTTGAATACCAGAATCGTGGGAATCCTTCAACTAGTTTATGTCGAGCAAGGTTGGTGATGGTTTGAAAGTTTAGATGTGAGAGACGACGGTGCCATAGCCAGGATTTTGTAGATGTTGCCTTTGAAAGTAAGCAGATGGGAGAGGAAGCAACCATATCTTGCATAGAGATAGTGTAGAGACTAGAATTACGCGAGCCAGACATAAGGTCATTTCCTTGTAGATCACGAATGAAACAAGTTTTCTCCCTGAAAGCAACCTCCAAATCTCCATCACAAAATTGACCTACTGAAAACAGATTGTGACCGAGGCCTTCCACATAGTAAACCCTGCTGATTTCGATGTTCCTATTGACATAATCTCCGTAGCCCATGATGGCTGCGAAGTGATCGTTCCCGAACCTGACAGTGCCAATGAACTTTGCAATAAAGTTTGATAACAGTTTAAGGTTGCCTGTCATGTGTCGGGAACATCCGCTATCAACAATCCAGAGAATGATCTGTATCACCTGCATTACACACAGACGACACAGATGGAATAGAAGTAGATGTAGAACCCGAAATGTTAGAGGGTTCCGAAGCAGGTATATTAGATATACACACATTAATAATTTTAGGCATCCATTTAAATCCTAGTGTGTTATATATCCATTTCTGCCATCTATAACTACTCTTTGCTTTAGTCTTAGTGAATGCACTAGGTGGTACTACATTCTTAGGAGGTGAAACTGGAGCTACAGTGACAGCAATGGTTGCCTTAGAATCTAAAGAAGGCGGTCTACCAAGCACAGACTTAGAATGATTAGTGGGCCTAGAGATATTCCGATTCTTAGGATTCCGTAATCGAGAGATTATAGCTTTAGCAACACATTTGTCATGACAATCAGAATTCATACTCTTCCGACAAATAACACAAGGTGCATCAGACTGAATATCAAAAGTACTTAACGGTTTAGCATTCGTTACATCACTATTTCTATTACATTTGCCAGACGTAACATCTATAGTGGAAGCAACATGAGTCTTATTCAGAGTCCTAGGGCGTTCTTCTACTTTAGCATTCCTTATTGATCTTTTCTTAGGTCGCAACTTCCTATTCTTCGATTGAGTGCTCCAAGGCTGTGAAGTGCGGACGTTTGGAAAAGATGCAACTATTCCTGTTTCATTATAGGGAAACACATTAGCAACTTGTGATGTGGCAGTGGGAATTCTAGGTTCACGATTACTAAGTGTGACTGGTGCTAATCTCTTAATCACGGTAGGCGGAAGTTGTTCATACTTTCCTAACATTTCTCTTAACTTAGAGATAGTGTGAATCAAATCTTGATTTTCAGAACGAATATTACCAGCAAAATTCATGACTTCTCTAGTGTGAGCAAGATAGTGATCAAGTTCGTTTGATGCTTCATGACGAGTCTTATTGAGCAAATCAAATATGACACCATATTCCTGTTTAACTTTTAAAAGTTCTTGTTCATATTTTGAGATTTGACTTTTCAAAGACACGTTTTGATCATCCAGTTGCTCAATTTTAGGATCAGAAGATTTTGCACTCAACTGAGCGATTTTCTTTTGAAAACTAAGTTGATGATTGTGAATATCTTTTTCACACCAATGAAGACGACGTTTTGCATTGTAAATTTCATTGAGTAATCATTTATTTTCAGCTTTTAAAGACTCGATCTGAAGCACATTATCGGTGTTCTCAACAGTTACAACATTTTCAACAATATCAGCAGAGATATAATCAGATGCATGTGGCAAAGAATAGAATAACACAACATTATGGACATCAGCACAGATAAGGTCTTCCAAGAGTCGATCAACATCTTTTCTCAAGAGTTTCTTTTTACGTTTAGTGTTAGAAATAGATGTTTCTGTTTTCTCGAAAACGTTTTTCATTACCCCAAGTTCCTTATGAAAATCCTTTTCCCAGGCTAATGCACAACTTTTCAAGTTTTTAACATTAGGTAAAAGATTTTTCTGAAAAAATGTCTCTTTGTTCTCGCGCCAGAGGCGATTGAAAGTGTTCAATTTTGATTTAAGAACGATATTCTATCTCATGTTGTAAAATTTTGAGGTCAGCCATGAAAATGTCAAAATATCTAAGAATATTTCGATTTTCTGGTTTTGAGTTTACTTCACTAATTGAAGGTAAAGGACCATAAGTTTGTGCAAAATCTGTTTTGGGATTAACATTAGAAGACTCAGGTGTTTTGATGATAACCCTTGGTGTGTTAGAAGAATCCGTTGGTGTGACGAAAGTGACCGCTTTTTTATAATTAAAAGGTTTGTTGTAAACAACGTTTTTTAATTTTGATCGACTCTCGTCTTCTGCATCTAATTCCTCTTGACGATGATATTCAACAACACTCATGACAGAATTATCAATTTTGTATTCTGCACTGGAAACTTCAGGAGTTGGTTTGAATGTTTTTAGTGAAAGCTTTGGTTTGTAATCAGCTAGATTTTTTCCATATCCTTTTGGATTGGGTTTTAAGGTAAACTTTTCAATAGCTATTACTGATTCACCATGTTTGTAAACAACAGTTTTAAACTCTTTAAGTTTGTTTTGCAAGCCGATAATTTCTTCAAGAAGGTCATCTACCCGATTCGTTGAATGCTTTTTGTATGCGGAGAACTGTTTTTGACAATTTAACAACTCAGCCTTAGCTTTTTGATTTTCCAAGGTGAGAGCGTTAATTTGCTTTTTATGTTCATGTTTCAGTTGTTCTAATTCAGACAACAAGGCATTCTTCGAGGCGGCTAGATCACGCATCTGTCTCTCTAAATATTTTTCGTTTTGATGAGATTTTGCAAAAGCGGCTTCAAAACCTTTTTCACGGTTTTCTTGAGTTTTGAAAAAGTTGAGTTGCATTTGTAAGCATTCAAAATCCTTGGTTAACAGTGCATTTTTACTTTTTAAGGTTTGATTTAATGCAACACATTCAGCAATTTGGGATTGTTGGTCTTTAAGTAACAGAACAAGATCTGGATGAGGCAAAGGTTCATCTTGTTCAACGTGAGTCACAACATGATCATTATTTAGATCCTCAAGTATAACCACGGAGTCAATTTGATTATCAAGGGAAACCATAAGGTCATCTGGATCGTCAAATGTAACTACGGTGTTTATTTGAAAATTGTCAGAATGAGATGTAGATGACTCATTTTGAACATTCTGAGTCGTGCCGGATTCAGATATTGATGGAGATATTAGTTCAGATATGATGATGGTTTGTTCGGGTACCTGAGACAAGCCATCAGTGTCATACACTGGGCCTGTTTCACTCATGTGTAACTCTTGCATATTAGCCATCAACATAACAGCTGCATTGGCCTGCAAGTCCTCCATATCATCATCTGAGTCTGCATCTGCCATAAAGCTCTGTTCTTTGTCTGTGAGAGATCCACCAGCTTCATCCTTAAGAGCCAAAAGTAAAGCCTCTTTGAAATAAGCACTGCCCCTAGTCCTCGGCTTTGGGCATGCATTAGCCAGGTGTCCCTTCTCATTGCAGTTGTAGCATCTAAGACCATTTAACCGATTATGAGCATTTCCCTGTTCCACCACTTGAGCTCTGTTGTTATTCCTACCCACAGTATTAAACCCTTGACCACCGCCCATCTGACGACCATAATCACGATTCTGAACTTCAACACGTCCATTGTTCACAACAGCTTGAGTCCGTGTGTTAGATGAGGAACGAATACGATTGTTGGATTTGTTGGTGTAACGGCCAAAAGCATTAGCAATCATCACAAATCCTTGTTGCAATGCTTCGAACGGATCGATTTCCTCATTCGCTTCACTGACATATGCTTGAGCATTGTTGTTGTTGTATGGAACCAGTTGATTTTGTTGAGGTTGTTGCTGTGAAGGTGTGTTTGAAGCAGTTGGTTGAGTTGCTGGTTGAGAGGGATAATTCTGTTGAGCATACAAGGCAAGTTGTTGATTATCCGGATGTGACTGTTTAGCAATTTGAGCACGGAGAATCCTTTCCCGATCAACTTCCTTTTCATGAGGCTTCAAGTAATCGTACAACAATCCATAAGTATAATGATGCATATTCTTCGCTTGTCGGAGAAAAATGACATACTTCTCCCATTCTGGACCAAGACTACTCAGGAACTTAGTATTCACTGCAATTCTTGGCATGATGATGTTGTGTTTATCCAAATCATTGATGATGTCTGAAAATCGATGATGATAGGACTCTAGTGTCTCTCCAGGTTTAATCATGAAGTGTTCATAAGCCAACTAAATTTTGGATTCCAAATCCTCCTGATTGAGTACAGATCCTTCCATAAGAAGACGAATATGATCCCACATTTTTTGTGCAGTCTTTTGAGCATCAAGACTACGAAGAATTGGGTTTGGTAATCCTAAAAGGATGTATTCCATTGCAAGTTCATCAGCTTCATAGTGTAGAAGTTCTGTAGCATTTAGATCTGCAACAGTAGCAATGTTGGTTTTTTCATCTCTTGGTGGAACAGCAGTTGGATCTCCGGGTACAATGACAGTAGGCATCTCAAATGGACCTTCTAAGATAACCTTCTTTAAGAACTTTCCATGTGGCTTCTTCAGATCACAAAACCTAAAGAACCTTATCACCCATTGATCGTAGTTTCCTGGAGTGAGCATTGGAGGTCTATCAAGTGATCCAGCTTCATGAATTGATTGTTGGCTGCTTAAAGCTTCACACATCTTTGCAAACCAAGTGGGTTCCTTCATAGTGTTCCTTGATGGATGTTGATTGAAATCATTTGTGTACGATTGAACTTGAAGGCTTGGTGGTGGTTGAACCATTTGTGGTTGTGGAATTGCACCAATTTGTGGAGTATGTTGTTGATTAAATTGTTGTTGATAAATAGCTTGTTGTTGATTCCATTGTTGATGTTGTGGAGTTAATTGTTGTTGTTGTTGATGATTATAAGTGTGAGGGAAATAGTTAGAGTATGGTGGTTGAGACATGTTGATAAACTTGTGTAGTAAAAAAGGATCTTTGTAGTCGAATGAACCTTTGTTGATGAAGTGTCCTTAGGCGTAGAAAAGACAAGAAACCAAGTGGTACTTATGCGTAAAAACACCAAAAGTTACGCGTAACAGTAAGGAGTTACGCGTAGGTTTTAGCTTACGCGTAAGTAGAAAAACCACTAAAGTTATGCGTAGACAAAAGTTAGGCGTAGAAAGTTAGGCGTAGGATTACCTTATGCGTAGACCTAAGTTTACGCGTAAAGTGAATCTTATGCGTAGGATTTCTACGCGTAAGCTTATGCTTATGCGTAAGTTTAGGGTTTTTGCCCAAATGATCTTTTACACTATCACAGTGCAAAAGATATCCAAAGTCGACGTATTTTCAGACTTATCCAAGTAAGAAAACACGGAATAAACCACGAAAATGAAGATCAAACCAAGGAAAATCTTACGCGTAATTTTAGGGTTTCAATACGCGTAGGATTACTCGTAATTTTGATTTTGCCCAAATGTGTTTCTAAACCAGATTTTTGTTATGGAATAGCTTCAATAGTACCAAAAGACACAAAAGTGTGAGACTTGATGTACCAAAATGGCTAAACGGGTTACGCGTAGAACGACACCCAAGAACAAAAACACGTTCAAAAACAACTATCCACGCATAAAGTTTGAAACTTTTTGCCAAAAACACGTATTTTAACACCTTAAGACATTGAAAGTACAAGAATCTTGGATTAAAAAGGGTAAAAAAACAAGTTTTTAAGCGAACCAAAGTATCAAGGTGCATTTTATGCGTAGGACCGAAACCCACTTCAAAAACAAACACGATTCACCCAACTAGTAGGCGATTGATACCACTGTTAGGTCACTAGTTTTACAAACACAAGTAATATAGAAAGAGATAAGGCGATTGAACAAGATCTAACACACACACAAACAATATTATGGACCGGTTAGGCGTAGGTGAATGTGAAAGAGAAAAACTTGAACAACCAACCCTCAAATGAGGGTTTACAAGAGTATTTATAGGAGGGAAGCTAGGGCAACACTCCTAGTTCCCATCCTTTCTTATGTGGCTTGGGCCTAAGCTTATGGGCCTTCTACATAAGCTAGACCTTAAACAAACATAAAGGCCATAATAAAGCTACCTATTACATATGAAATATAAATACTTGAAATACTGTTTAGGAGTGATTCCAACAGGTATTTATGCCACTTACAAGCATGTAAAAATACGAACAAGACTTGTTCTTGAAAATGACTTAAGAGAAAAAAAATACTAAAAGTAAAAAATAGTAGTAGTTATTCCTTCCATGCTTGCATAAGGTTATGGATGGAGGTTTTGATGAGTAATGGTATTGATGCGATCAAGGATGAGGTTGAGTATGACTCGCATTTCTTCCCTAACTTCTATTGCGATGTCCCTAGTGGATTGGCAATGTTCACAATGTAAATGATGTGGATAATGAGTGCGGAAGTTTTCCGGGTTGTTTTGATTTGGGTTATGCGAAAGTTGTGGTGGAAAAATAGGAAAATATGGATCAATATCCGGAATGTTTGTAAATGGTGGTGGAAAAGATACTAGATGTTCTTGTAATGTGATGGGATCTAATGGTGGTGATGTTTTAAGATCTTGAAAAATAGTATTTGGTGATGTGGGGGGTGTTGAAAAGACTATTTCTTTTTCTTTAGGTTGGGTAGATCTTGTTGGATTCTTAAGGAGTTCCAAAAGAGTGATTTTAGGTGGTGATGAAGTTGGTGTACTTGTTGGTGATGAGGGAGGTGCTATAATGGAAGCATCTTGTGGTGAGTTATTTGTTGAGGATGAATCATTTGAGGTTGGTTTTGCTAAACAACAAGATCGGATACTAATCCGTGCGGATATCCTAGAGTTGGATTGTGGTATTTTGGATGGTGGTAGTACAAAGGTTTGGGTATCATGAAGATGATTGTTTGTACTTGGTGATTCATCTAAAGGGTTTTTGGATGACATGGTGTATTGTGTATGTGAGGATGAGATGGATTATGCAAGCATTTTGGGAGTTCTATATATAGAGAAAAACAAAGCATTGTAATGAATGCTTGACCCAAAATGTGGATTAAAATTTAATGATTAGATATGAATTCAAGGCATGTGATCATGAGAACACAAGCATTAAAGATCATACTCCCAAAAATGAAACAAATGTGGATTTTTTTTTATCCAAAGTGAAAAAATAGGAAGGTAAAATCAGCTTCTGTTCCACGGTTCCCACGGATCCTTCCCTTGAGGGATCCGTCCAGCATGAAGGCTGGGATCCGTAGGTCTGGTGATTCAGGTAGCACAAAATTTTTCATTTGGAAACATTTTTGCCTATTGTGTGCCTATATGCAAACTATTTGGAGTTGCGGTTATCTCGACCCCTAAAAAGAAATAGAAAATAAACTAGAAATATAAAAACATCCTATTGAGATAACCCGAAAACACATATTTAGTACATGAGTACGTAATTTTGTGTTATCAATGCTCCTTAATTCATTGTTGCTTAAATGAATGTACCCGAAAACACATATTAGTTATGTGTCCCCTTTAGCATTCAAAAGACATGAGATGCAATGAAAACGGGTTTTGACTTTGTATTAATAATGAAAAAGCGATTTATCCTAGACGTGAGAAATTGCTTTTGTGAAATTGATACGGGAAGGTATCATTCTTTTAGAAAACATTTTGAAAAGAGATTTTCTTTGAAAATGTGTATGTAGTTATGTGTTTGCAACCAAAAAAAAACTATAAGTGGAAAACTTATTTTGGATTTTGAAAATTCCCGTATTGTTTGTGAGTTGTGCGTGAAATAGAGATCCTAGACTCAGAAAGAAGAAGGCTAGTGTTTACATACCTTGTAGAGTCAAATAAGTTACGACGTTTGTTCCATTAGACCAAGACCAAGACGAAGTAGGTTGAATTGTTCCCGCTTCAATGGTTTGGTGAGGACGTCGGCTATGTTGTCTTCGGATGCTACCTTCTCAGTAGAGATGTTCCCCTTTTGAACATTGTCTCTTAGAAAGTGATAACGAATCTCTATATGCTTTGTGCGAGAATGCAATACCGGATTCTTGCTTAAGTCGATGGCACCTTTGTTGTCACATAGGATGGCTATGTCGCTTAGATGGATGTCGTAGTCTACTAACGCTTGTTTCATCCATAGTGCTTGTTGGCATGCTTTGCCGGCGGAGACGTACTCGGCTTCGGTTGTTGATATTGCAAGTGCCGTTTGTTTCTTAGAAAACCAAGATGTTAAACAACATCCCATAAAAGTACATACCCCACTTGTACTTTTTCTATCAATGTAATCACCTGCATGGTCAGAATCTGCATATACAATTGTTTCTACTCCCGTGCCCTTAGGATACCATAATCCTAATTGTGTTGTACCCTTAATATATCTAAATATCCTTTTTACGGCTTCTAGGTGTGATGTTTTAGGGTCTTCTTGAAACCTAGCACATAAGCAAACACTAAACATGATATCCGGCCTACTTGTCATGAGGTAGAGAAGACTACCTATCATGCCACGATATTTAGTATTATCTATGGATTCACCGTCTTCATCTTTTGTGAGTTTGGTGTCGGATGACATTGGAGTCCTAATTGGTTTTGACTCTTCTAGACCGAATTTCTTTAACATCTCCTTGATGTATTTAGATTGATTGAAGAAGATACCATCTTCTACTTGTTTTATTTGTAGACCAAGAAAGAAACTAAGTTCTCCCATCATACTCATCTCGAACTCGTCATGCATGATTTTAGAGAAATCATCAAACATGTCTTGACAAGTGGATCCGAATATAATATCATCTTCATATATTTGTACTATGATTATATGTGACTCTCTTTTCTTAGTAAAAAGTGTGTTGTCAACTAACCCCATGGCATAGTTGTGTTTAACTAGAAATGACTTGAGTCTATCATACCAAGCTTTTGGAGCTTGTTTAAGACCGTAAAGGGATTTCTTTAATTTATACACATGTTTGGGTTTTTCAAAATCAATGAAGCCCGGAGGTTGAGCTACATATACTTCTTCATTTATGAAACCATTTAGAAAAGCGCTTTTGACATCCATTTAATAAAGCTTTAGATCATTAGCACAAGCATACGCAAGAAGTATTCTTATAGACTCTAATCTAGCCACGGGGGCGTAGGTCTCATCAAAGTCTATTCCCTCTTGTTGGTTATACCCTTGAGCAACGAGTCTAGCCTTGTTCCTAGACACTACTCCGTTTGCATCTAATTTGTTTTTATAAACCCATTTGGTTCCTATTATGGTTTGATTACTAGGTGGAGGGACAAGTGTCCAAACATCATTAGAAACAAATTGATTTAGTTCTTCTTGCATAGCCATTACCCAACTTCATCTTTTATGGCTTCTTGTGTATTCTTAGGTTCTAAGGTTGAAACGAAACAAAACAAGCTACTTTGGTTTTGAACTTGAGACCTTAATGTTCGTTCGTTTAGTTTTCCTATGACTTTATCTACGAGGTGATCTTTGGACTCTTTAATGTTTATTATTTCATCACTTAGAGGTTCTTCTTCTTCACTTATCTTTTTCTTTATTACTATAGCTTCACTTTCTATAATCTCGTCATCGACAAGAGGTGGAGAGGGTTTGGGTGGACTTTCATCAAATTTTATATTTAATGACTCTTCTACCTTCATTGTTTCTTTGTTTAATATGACGTAAGCTTTGCTATTTGGCGAGTAACCTAAAAAGATACCTTCGGTTGATTTAGGATCAAATTTTGTAAGGTAATCTTTAGTGTTAAGAATAAAACATTTACTACCAAAGACTCTAAAGTGATTTAACGTAGGCTTTTTGCCTCGAAGTAACTCATATGGAGTTTTTCCTAAGATTGGTCTAATTAAGACTCGATTGAGTATATACGTTGAAGTATCAACGGCATTACACCAAACCTTTTGAGGTATGGATTGTTCATTAAGCATGGTTCGACTCATTTCTTGTAGAGTTATATTCTTTCTTTCTACTACCCCATTCGATTGTGGAGTGCGTGGAGCCGAGAAGTTGTGTGTAATACCATTAGCATCACAAAAAGCTTCGAATTGCACTTCATTATCGAATTCCCTGCCATGATCCGTCCTAATAGACACTATGGGACTTCCTAGTTGTCTTTGGATCTTTTTACTTAATATTTCAAAATAGTTAAAGGTTTCCGTTTTGTTCTTTAAAAATTTTGTCCATGTATACCTAGAGTAGTCATCCACTATTACCAAAGTGTAGTAGTTGCCTCCATAACTTTAGATAGCGGATGGACCAAATAAATCCATATGTAGTAATTCTAGACACCTAGTTGTGGAGACCATGTTTTTAGCTTTATGACTCGAATGAGCTTGTTTTCCTATATTACAAGCATCACAAAAATGATGTTCATATTTTAACTTAGGTAGGTCTCTTACTAGATCTTTGGATGATAGCGATTGAAGAAGTCGCATGTTGGCGTGACCCAATCTTCGATGCCATAAGGTCGAAGTATCATCCATAGAGGTAAGACATAGTTTGTCTTTAGGTTCATTACCGATTTTAATGACATAGACTCCATGTTTCCTAATTCCTCTTCCTATGGTTATGCCATTTTTAAGTATCTTACTACCGGTTTCGGTAAAAAGTACATTGCACTTTTTATCACATATTTGTCCTATACTTAAGAGGTTAAAGTTTAGGTTTTCTACGTGACACACATCGTTAATGGTTAGAGATTTGTTAGAAATCGTACCTTTACCGATGATTCTACTTTTGCTATTTCCAAACACTACATTACCTCAATTGAAGGATTCATATGTGGAGAATAGATCCCTATTGCCGGTCATGTGCCTCGTGCACCCGCTATCCTTGACCCATTCATCGGGGTCTAGGTCGACCTTTAAGCACACCTAAAACAATAATAAACTCAAAAGTTTGGTCCCCATTTGTTCATGGGTCCATTAGTGTTAAACATTCCATTCATGTTAGACATGTATGGATAAGATGAGTATGCATTCCATGGAGCAAAGTTTTGAAAATGAAAACCGTTTTGCATGTTTGGATTCCACCCCATTTGATGGTTACTTTTCAGGTAAACGTTATTAGGTCTCCTAAATGAATTAGGTTTTGAAAAAGATGGAGCTTTGTTTCTTGCAAAAGTAGGATTATATTTTGGAGGTGGTTGTCTAGTGGTGACATGATTTGGTTTCTTCCTATTAACTATGACAAACTCAGTTCTAGATGAAGAAGCTACGTTATTGCTACTGTTTGCTACAGCAGATCCACGAATCTCTTTCTGTACACTAGCCGGTTCCCTTTTTAGGGGATCCGTGGGATCCACCACAACAGTGGCTGGTTTTTCTAGTTCCTTAACAAATTTTGTTTCTTTGCTTTCACTAGTTGATGGATCAAGTTGTTGACTACCTAGACCATTTTGATTGTTACCAGTTTTAACGCCATCGAGTATTGTATCTAAAGTGTTCGTGCTCATTCTAGCAATTTTAGAATCTAAGTGATCCACTAGTATTTGAAGTTGAACGCAAAGTTCACATTCACCACTTGCTATTTTACCCTTCTCTAAACGTTTTAGTTTTGCTTTTAATTCTATGACTTCTTTATCTAAACGTTGATTTTGACTCTTTAAAAGCTTGTTTTTGTTAACTAGTTTTAAGCTAATATTGCATAGTTTATCATATTCATTATGCAATGAGTCGTCATCAAGTGATGAGCTACTATAATATTCGTGACATACCTCATCATTTGCCATGAGACAAATTTCTTCGTCCTCCTCGTCGCTCATTCCCCATGTGCCGCTCACGAACACCTTTTGATCATCCCCGTTTGGGACACTTACTAATAAAGTGGTTTGGGTCCCCACATTTAAAGCAAGTACGATCATCCTTTGGCTTCTCGTCCTCTTTGCTTTCCGAAAGCCTTTCTTGTCGTCGTACGGTTGTTTGACGTATCTTCCCTTTCTTCTAAAGAACTTTTTAAAGTCCCTTACCGCCATAGCGTATTCTTCGTCGTCACTACTCGAAGATAAGTTCTCTTCATCGCTTGAAACCTTTTTGACTTTAAGGGCAAGAGATTTGTGTTTCTCTTTCACCTTTGAGACTTCGGAATCTTTAGCAAGGACAAGCTCGTAGACTTTTAGGTTGCCTATGAGTTCATCGAGGGTGAGGATTGTCAAATCTTTTGACTCTTCGATCGCCGTCACCTTGGATCTCCACTTCGATGGAAGTGCCCTTAGATATCTCCTAACATGGTTACGGCTAGAAAAAGATTCATCAAGTGCTTGTAAAGATGTAATAATAGTATTAAAGTTAGCAAATGAATGATCTATAGTTTCCTCATCCGATATTGAAAATTGTTCATATTGTTGAACAAATAAATCAAATTTATTATTTTTAACTTGTTGGTTGCCTTGATGAGTTACAACTAAAGAATTCCAAATTTCTTTAGAGGTTTTAAGCATAGAAATTCTTTTGAATTCCTTTTTCGGTAAAGCATTATATAAAACCATTTTTGCTTCACTATTTTTAGAAAGCTTTTTCTTCATTTCATCATTTAGTTTATCATGAGATATGTGAACTAAATTTCCTTTATCATCATTTGAGGTAGCCTCAAAATCACCTTCAACAATAATGTACCAAAGATCAATACCTTTGGACTTCACATATGTTTCGAATCTAATTTTCCAATATATAAAACCATTAGTTTCAAGTAGTGGTGGTCGTTGCATGGATTGCCCTTCCTTATAATTTTCAGAACCCATAGTGATCGAAAAGTTTTTAAAATACAATTTTATTTTAAAACTTTTATAAACTTAGCTCTTGATGCCAATTGTGGAAAACTAGAAGGGGGGGTTGAATAGTTTTGCCGATTTTAAGTTGATTTCAAAAACTTTAGATTCGATATTATGTGAAATCGTATGGATGTTGAGAACGTATAGATCTAATGATAATGCAAGCAAATAAATAAATTTAAGGGATAGAAAAGACACAACCGATTTATAGTGGTTCGGCTACAAGGATACCTTCCTTGCCCTACTCCACTCCCCGAGTCACCTACTCGAGAGTTTAAGCACTATGTCAACAAACTCCTTCACTTGGCGGAGAAGCCTTCACAACGTTGCTTACACTTTTTCCGATACAAAGCTAGATACTGAGTCCGTAGCACGGTGGACCAAACCAACACAACTATTACACAACAAATATGTGAAATATCAAATACAAGATCTTCGCTACAGAAATCTTGTGGAGTGACAAATCAATCAAGGACCCCTTGCTTGGATGACTTGTAGAATGCTCGTGATCTCGCCTTAGAGAAGGACCTATATGAGGATCACAAATAGAAAGAAAGAAGAACAACTCTCTAGATCAAGTGATCTATATGTTAGAAGAGAATGAGAGTGTATGAGAGATTTTGTAAGAAGAGGGGTGAGTTAGAATGAAGAAATGGCTCTCTATTTATAGGCAAAATTCCTCATTGTTCCCCGGATCCCACGGATCCCTTCCACTTGGGATCCGTCTAGTGAAAACCTAGGGATCCGTGGAACGTTCCTCTTTTCCCATGGGTTTTTTGGTTATGGGTCATGGGTTATGGGTTGGTCCATGGGTTTTCTTTAGATTCAATGTATCTAAGTATACATTGTATCTAGTCTTCTTGGGTATGGGTTAAGATTCATAGGTTATGGTCCATGGGTTATGGTTTTTACCCATCCTAATAAACTATTACAACAAATGCTTAATTACTACATTTTTGTATTTAAATGGCTATATGTAAATGCTTTACAAAAATAACATGTTTCCTTATAATTATACTTAAGACAACATTATATTTGCTATCAACAAAACACAAAGAGATCGCAAAATATTAATAAACGTTTTTACGGTTTATTTGTATTAACAGAAAGCCTGATCTCTCCTACCTTCGTGTGTATGGTGTCTTGTGCTATCCAACGAATGACGGTCAAGACTTAGGAAAATTAAGAGCAAAGGCAGATATTGGAGTTTTTGTTGGTTATGCACCAAACAAGAAGGGTTACAGAATCTACAACAAGAGAACCTGAAATATCATGTAAACAATTCACGTTACGTTCGATGAGCTGACGGGTCAAATGGCTCCTGGACAATCCAGTTCTGGACCCGCACTTCAAAACAGTCCCATTGGTTCATCCCTTGTACCAAATTCCTCTCCAGCAACTCCATATGTACCTCCAACTGAAGATGATTTGAAGAAATTTTTTGATCCGATGTTTGATGAACACTATGAGCCAAGTGCTAATGATCTGTCAATTCCTACAATAGAGGTTGCTCATATCCCTGTGAATGAAGTCAATCCTTCAGTCTCAATATCACTAAGTCAAGAAGCGCCTGCTGCTAATCACTCTGTCTCATCAACAAATCATCAATCTTCAAATGTACATCATGGAACTGTTTCTGGCATCAATGATGAAGTTAATCCCTTTGCTACTTCTGAAGATGCTCCATTTGAAAACATATTTGCTCCTGAATCATCATCAGAACCATCTTCATCAGGAGAGATCGACTCTGCTACTTCAGTTCCACAACAACAACCACATGAACACCTTAGAAAATGGACACATGATCACCCATTGGACAACATCATTGGAAACCTTTCTCGTTCAGTATCCACTCGTAAACAACTTACTACTGATTCCTTATGGTGCTTCTTCAACTCCGTACTCTCAAAGATCGAACCTAAAGACGTTAAAACTGCTATGAATGAAGACAGCTGGTTTAATGCCATGCAAGGAGAAATTCATGAGTTTGATCGATTAGATGTATGGGAATTAGTACCTGCTCCAGACTGTGCTATGATCATTGCTCTAAAGTGGATCTTCAAAGTGAAGCTTGATGAGCATGGTGATGTGTTGAAAAATAAGGCTAGGTTAGTGGCTAAAGGATATCGTCATGAAGAAGGTATAGACTTTGAGGAATCTTTTGCTCCTGTTGCTCGTATCGAATCTATCAGAATCTTCTTGGCTAATGCGGCTAGTAAAAACATGGTGGTATATCAGATGGATGTGAAAACCGCATTTCTTAATGGTGATTTGAAAGAGGTGGTTTACGTCAGCCAGCCAGAGGGTTTTGTGAATCCAGATCATCCTACTCATGTCTATCGCTTGAAAAAGGCCCTTTATGGTTTGAAGCAAGCTCCTAGAGCATGGTATGATACGCTATCAAAGTTCCTTCTATCTACTGGATTTACCAAAGGAGCAGTTGATCCGACGTTGTTCACCAAAAAGTCAGGCAAACATTTAATTCATGTTCAAATATATGTTGATGATATCATCTTTGCCTCGACTTACCCCAATGAGTGTGACCATTTTTCAAATGAAATGCGTTCTAAATTTCAAATGTCAATGATGGGACAAATGTCATTTTTCTTGGGATTACAAATTTCACAAAGTCCCGGAGGCATTTTTATAAATCAAATATGCAAATGAGATTTTAAAGAAATTTGGATTTGATTCTAGTGACCCTGTTGACACTCCCATGATTGAACGTACTAAACTAGATGAGGACCACTCAGGGATCATGGTAGACCAAACGAAATATCGTAGTATGATTGGATCCCTGATGTACCTCACAGCTAGTAGACCAGACATCTTGTTCGTTGTTTGCATGTGTGCCAGATACCAGGCTAAGCCTACTAAAAAGCACGTTGAAGCAGTTAAACGGGTCTTTCGGTATCTCCAAGGAACCATCAATATGGGACACCGAAGGACACCGGTATATCACTAACAGTCTATGCATGTCAAGATACTCGTCGAAGTACGTCTGGAGGTGCTCAGTTTTTGGGTGATAAGCTTGTGAGCTGGTCTTCAAAGAAGCAAATGAGTACTTCTATTTCCTCTACAGAGGCTGAATACATAGCCATGTCATCTTGTTGTGCTCAAATCCTATGGATGAGATCCAAATTATCTGACTATGGCTTTGAATTCAACAAAATCCCTCTGTACTGTAATAATAAAAGTGCTATTGCTCTCTCATGCAACAACGTACAACACTCAAGAGCAAAGCACATCGTCATTCGACATCATTTCATCAGGGAACAAGTTGAAAATGGTGTGGTGGAACTTTCCTTTGTGAGGACTGAATACCAGTTAGCAGACATCTTCACCAAAGCTCTTCCTAGAGAACGTTTTGAGTTTATTCTTCCACGACTTGGTCTTAAGAGCCTACAACCGGAAACACTCAAACGTCTTCAAGAGGAAGAAGAGGAGTAAAAGGTTTTCTTCATCTATCTCTTGTAAATATTTATTAAATATATATATATATATATATATATATATATATATATATATATATATATATATATATATATATATATATATATAAAACTTTCAAAATCCATAAAAATTTGAAAAAAAAATTCGAAAAATCTTCAAAACATATTGTCATTTTGTCTTGTTTTTTTCGATACGATAAATATCTACGGTCTTGATGCTGTCATTCAAAGAATGACACGGGACTTTAGATGTTGTTAGAATTTTCATAAAAAAAAAATAAAAAAAAAATAATAAAAATAAAATTGAGAGAAAGAGAAAAAATGGTTTATTGTCATTTCAGGCAGTAACCCGTTTTTCAAAGAAAGAACAGAGCCATACTTTATCTTGGTTTTCAAATCTCATGCTCTGATTCTTTAAACAAATCCTTACTATCTAATGAAAACTAGTTGTTTTGAAAAATAACTCGGACTCTATTTTTGAAAATCATCTGGACTTAAAGTGTGTTAAAATATCTATCTCTCAATCAACAACTTAGGTCATTGATTGAGGGGGAGAATGATTTAAATTAAATTAAAAATGTTATTTGTCATACAATTGTTTTCAAAAGATTACCATGCATGTTTATTCCATGGAGTTTAAAGTCTTAAAATCCGATCCTTATCAGTTAAAACGTTTTCATAATCAAGTCACAATTCTCTTTAAAAGCTTTCCAAATCAATTTAAATCTACAGAGATCACAAATCTCAAATGATTTGAAAATTGTGATCGGGGGAGAATTTGTGATTTAAATTGGATTTAATCTGATAATTCGGTAAACGGTTTTATAAGGATGCACAAGCTCTCCGTCCCACATGTGTCAAACGATTTCAAATTTTCCATACACATGTTGAGGGGGAGCATCTATCTTAAACCTCAAAGATCTGAAACGTGATCAATTTATTTCAATGTGCAGTCTTTTCCCTCTAGTATATGCAAAACTCTTTCAAAACCTCAAGGCATATATTGAGGGGGAGCAAAATTTTGAAAACCTCATCCTTCCCCAAAATGCTTTATCTAATTGATTTGATTAGGGAAGTGATGTTGATATCTTTTAGAAAATGGAAATTAAAGAAGTATATTCTTCCTCTTGCCTCCGTGTGCCAAAAGATTTCAAATACATGTAGCACATGTTGAGGGGGAGCTCTCTTTTTCTAAAAATATCAAAAACAATTCAGGTATAAAATGCTTTGGTAATATATCACAAGTATCTGGATTGACTTTCAAAAGGTTTTCAATTGGTTCCAATGGCAGATGAACAATACCAAATAGACCGACCAACTTTACTTTATGTATGGTGATATAAGGATGATAAGGTTAGGTATTTGTTCCCATGATCCGCCAGAACCGGAGGGATCTACCCAGGGACAATCCACTAGATAGTGTAGAAGTCCTTAGGTATATTGAAAAAAAGGAGAAAAGTGAGATATGGGAAGAGTGCGGACTGAAACTGAGCTAGTACTGGAATAAACCCATCAAGGTTCTAGTTATGAAGTTTCGGTAAGCACTGAAGGTGTTGAAGAATGAAAAAGAATTGAATGAGAAAAAGGGTGAAAAGAAATAGCCCTCCATTTATTCAACCTTAGGGCAAAAACCGGGTTCAATTCATATGCTACTGGTGGTTACCAAGGTAACATCGGTATTGAAGACAAGACATCATGGACCCATTGACGCACTGCACTTCAACTTCCCAAACCACTCAAGTTCCTCTTAAAAGGTCTTGTTTCATTCTCACGAGGAACCGACATTATCTATCGACTCTCTCTTAGAGATTGTTGATATTGAAGAAGGAGACACTCTCCCTAGTCTCCGAAATAGGATCCAAATATGAACAAATTGAGTCTAGAGCCACAAGATCATCAATAAATCTCATTAGGACACTTTCAATGAAGACTCTCTGTTTCACACAATGTGGAAAGAGAGATTACATCTTATGAGTCCTACGCATTATCCTTGTGGTATTGCCAGAACATCTGAGTGATATGCAAACATATTCACAATGAAGATGGAAAGCCTTCTGGAGCCAACATCAAACAAGCTCCTGGTGGGTGGCATGTGAGATCTACCCAATAGATCAACCATGTGACAACTGAACAGAAACAATGGGGCAATTCAATCTTTTGAATCAATCCTGGTTCAGGTTATGGATTGACGGATACCTTTGAAAAACCGATCATTGTGCTTAAAAACTCTTTTCTTTAGCACATCAACTGTGTACTTATATTTCAAAATAAAAGGTGTTTATGATTGATAATTGATTTTCATCAAAACCTTCGTTGTATTAAAAAAACAATTTGTATTAAGCAGTACACGATTGTTTTTCAAATATCTTTTCATCAATCGGTGAATCTCAATTCGCTGGTTCACTCACTCCGTGTTGTCTTCTTTGAGACGTTCCGGTTTGAGAACGGCTAGAACAGCTGCGAAACCCTGTCAAGGAAATTCTTCGGAATTATACCTGATCACAGGAAGTACTTGTACTGATGAACGGGGAACCGTGGGCCGTGTACCTCAATTCAACAAAAGTGATCAAAGACACTCTTATGTGCTTTATTGCTAACTGTTTTATGCAGGAACACCCTACGTTTGCAGCTGATCAGAATGGAGCGGTCAATCCATAGCCACATGCTCACACAACACATTCATTTCCAAAGAAATCATGATTAGTGCATCAATGACTCTCATATTATTACTCCATGCTTCTGCTACGCTGCTGCCAATATCATGAATCAACAAAAAGCTTCCGCTACTCTGATAAGAATATATCATGATCCATAATGTGAGCATGTCGGTCCAAATGTCACTACATCACATAATACCAACACCACAATGGATGAGTCAGAGATTTACTGTGGCTGATGATCTCAAAGCTGGCTCAAAACTCTGTATCACGTGGATCAGTTAAAGACCTCCACTCAGATTATTCAAACATGCAAAAATAAAGTTTCAAAGACTACGAGCTACAGAACAAAGAACATGGACAAGAATCCAAGAACAATTTCAATGTAATATCTGTTTGTATTCTATGTAATTGTAATGTGTGTTTGAGGTGACCTCCCTTAGGGGGAGATTGTTAGGATTTAGAAAATCCAGGTATTAAAGTGTCGGTCACCTCAAGTATATGTATCCGTTAGAAAGCTCGTAGTCGTAGTTATTTAATGTTAAGTAGTATTTAGTTAAGTAACACCGTGGAGGACGGACGGGTCTTTACCCACTGTATGCCTGATCCACAGCCCGATAGGTGGCGATTTATGTATTGACTATAAATACTCTCTACCTTCCAAGGTAGAGAGTTGGAGCTCATAATAAGATTTTTCTTTCTCTCACTAAAGTTCCCAAACCTCTAACTTTCTCTCTCTAAAACCTCTTATACACCTACTTGTGATTATGGTTTAGTGTGTTTGTGAAATCCAATATGTTACATCAATATAGTAAGATAAGATTGCGTTAAGAACTGAAGTTAGATATGATATGTAGACATGACCAATTTTTCCTTTACGTGTGGCCATTCACTGTCATTTCCACATAGTGTCGTCTCTTATTAGCCATTTAAATGAAATAACACGGGTGGCTTAAGAACTTAGATCAAGTGAGAGTGTTTGGGAGTGCTTACCTAAACTACTTATCCTACATTAGACAAATTAATAACATGAGAACATGTTAATATACCATTTCATTCAATCAGTAGTCTCTTTACTTGATAAAGTCCGGTGAATGATTAAATTGTACACCGTATCTGTTGGTCCCAAATGATGAGTAAAACAGATATATTGAAAATGCAATAAACTAGATAACTTGTCAATATGTAAAACTAGATTTCTGTAACATTGTTTACAACTATATATATGTTTTGAATGGACACAGCCAAATGACATACCGGTTCGGTAATAACTACCATAACTAAAATAACCGCTATTCGGTTTAAATGTTTATAATAAGCAACTTTGGTCCTTCATCTTTCTGTATTTCAAAATGGGGAAATGAATCGAGATTATCATGCTCACATTCTCCTCCTTAGTCTTGATCGTTGCTTCGTCCTAAGTCTTGAACTCCGAGCATTTGTCGCATAGTCACGAACTTAAGTCTTGGTAAGGCTTTGGTTAAAATATCTGCTCTTTGAAGTTCTCCACTTACGTGTTCTACGTTGATATGACCATTCTCTACACATTCCCGAATGAAATGATAGCGAATGTCTATATGCTTGCTTCTTCTATGAAAAACTGGGTTCTTTACGAGTTGTATAGCTGATATGTTGTCAACTCTAAGCGTTATCTTCTTTTCTTCTAATCCAGTTAATTCACTAAGTAGTCGTTTTAGCCATAAGGCTTGACATGCTGCTGCAGTAGCCGCCATGAATTCTGATTCACATGATGAGAGTGCTACTGTCGGTTGCTTCTGAGTACACCAAGTGATAGGTGACTCTCCAAAGTAAAATACTATTCCAGTAGTTCCTTTTCCTTGATCTGTATTGACTCCATAACTACTGTCGATGTATCCTGTAATCTTGCAGCTTCCGTCTTTCTTGTATATTACTCCATGGTCTTTTGTTCCTTTGATGTATCGAATTACTTGTTTCACTGCCTTCAGGTGATGATCCTTTGGGTCTTGAATAAATCTGCTGAGTAGTCCGACTGAGTAACTAAGATCTGGTCTTGTATGCAGTAAGTATCTGAGACTTCCAATTAAACTTCGGTAATAAGTTGCGTCAACTGGGTTTCCATCTTCCGCCTTGACCAACTTAGTGTCGGGATCCATCGGTGTCTTTGTGTTATTACTGTCCGTCATGCTTGTCTCTTTCAAGATCTTGTTAATGTATCCATTTTGCTTGATCGTAATTTCTCCTCCTGTCTGTGTAACTTCTATCCCAAGGTAATACGCTAGCAACCCTAAGTCGCTCATTTCAAATTTATCTTTCATCTGGGATTTGAACAAGTCTACTTCCTTCTTTGGAGTGCCTGTGATTATCAAATCATCTACATATACTCCAACGATAAGTGTAGAAGTCTTGCTTCTCTTTGTGTAGACTGCTTGTTCGAGATTACATTTCTTAAAGTCTAATGACTTTAATGTTTGGTCAAGCTTCACGTTCCAAGCTCTAGGCGCTTGTCTTAAGCCATACAAAGCTTTAGTTAGCTTGTAGACTTTTCCTAGGTTTCCTTGTTGAATGAAACCTTCGGGTTGTGTAACATAGATTTCTTCCTTCAATTCTCCATGTAAAAATGCTGATTTTACATCTAAGTGGTGTACTTGCCATCCATTGTATGCTGCTAGTGCTAATATCAATCGAACTGTCTCTATCCTAGCAACTGGTGCAAATACCTCATCGAAGTCTATTCCATGTTCTTGTACATAACCTTTTTCTACTAATCTTGCTTTATACTTTATGATCCTTCCTTGTGCATCTCTTTTGGTTTTATAAACCCATTTGAGTCCTATTGCTTTCTGATTTTCAGGCAATGTGGTAAGGGTCCATGTGTTATTTTTGTTGATTAAATCTAATTCAATTTCCATGGCCTCAATCCACTTCTCATCTTTTGATGCTTCCTTGTAATTACGGGGTTATTCTTCTGTGAAAAATAAGCTTGGCGCTTCTACTTCACGTGCAGTTTGGTAGATTTCTGTAATATTCTTTAAACCTTGTATAGGTCTATGATCATATCTCTGTTCTGAGCTCCCTAATGAGCTTATAGTAGCTCTTTCTTCATCTTCTGAGTTAGGGTTGTAAGTGTATGATGGTGGTGTGATTGGTGAGGGTGGATCTGGTATAGGTTCTTGTTCTTGATACGTGTTGTCAGTGTTTTCTATGTTGACTGGTGTAGGATTATCATAGTCAACTCCATCTATTACAAAGCTAGTCCCAAACGTATCCTCAGTACTCGTATCCTCTTCATTATTATTCCAATCCCACGGTTTCGTTTCCATGAACTTTACATCCCTACTAACATGTTTCTTCTTTCTTACTGGATCATATAGCCTACATGCTTTTGATCCTTCTTCAACTCCTAAGTAAATCATTGGAATGCTTCTATCATCTAGCTTCTTCAAGTGAGGTATTGTAACCTTAGCATAAGTTGTGCATCCGAATATTCTTAGGTATTCTAGGTTTGGTTTTCTGTTGTAGAGGGTTTCATATGGTGTTTTGTCTTCCAGGGCTTTCGTCGGTACCCTGTTGAGTATGTGATTAGTGTCTAAATACTCATCATTTTTGTACCATCTAGACTGCAAAAACATCTGAAAACACTCAGAAATGCATCAAAATGATGAAAATATCACAAATAAGTGTTTTATGTGTTTTAACTGCAAAAATACCAAAATCAGATGAAAAACGTATCAAGTTTGCATAATTGGCAGTTTTAGTCCCCCAAGTTTCAAAAGTTGTCAAAACTAGTCCCTGGTAATTCAAAAACTTGTAAAATGTCATTTAAGGTCCATGGGATTCAAAATTTGTCAAAATAAACCCTTTAAAGTTTAAAATTTACAAAATGACAACTTTAGTCCTTAAACTTTGAAAAAATGTCAAAAATAGTCCTTGGTGAATTTAAAAATGGAAATTTATCAAAAATAAACCTTGTACTATTCATAAATGACAAAATTGGTCCTTATAGTGAACTTTTGGAAAATTACATGTTTGGTCCCTTAAGTTTCAAAAATGACATAAAAGGCCCTTGGATTTATTAAAAATGGAAAATAATTACATGTATGGTCCTTGGATTATCATATATTGCAGGTTTAGCCCTTGTGATAAGTTTGGATAAGTTGCAAGTTCAGTCCTTCAGTTTCAGAATATTACATAAATGGTCCTTGTGCTTATTTAAACCAAACGGACCTATATATTAAACCAAACCCAAATCCAGGCCCAAAAACCAAACCCGGCCCAAAATTTAAAACAGAATACCGCGTACACTGTACATCTCTCTCCCTCACCACTGCAAACCAATACCAGGTGGTTTTCACCACCTTTCCACCTCACCACCACCCTTACCCACTCTTCCCTAGCTGTCCCTCCACCTCCACATACACCAAACTGCATTAATTGCAGAAACCCACTCATACCACTTTTCCCGCCAAAAGTGCCAAGTGCACGGTGTTGATGAATTTCAATGATCCAATGGTTGAAACAAGGTGGGAAATCATCAGAGGTCGACAAAGAACAAGAATAAATCATTATAAAGAAGATTGAAGCAGGGGGGAGACAGTAACTAGTGTAATTTTATTTTTGTATGTCGTTTTAAGTTTTTTTAAGTTTTCCAGTGCAAATTTAAGATTTCAAGTGTTTTGTAATCGAATTTCAGTGTATTTTAAACTTATTCTCAGTTTCAATTTCAGTTTGTGTTTATGAATTCAGTTTATGCATTATTTTGTTAAAAATCTCAATAAGTTCAAATGTGTTTTTTAGTAGTTGCTAAGGATTGAAAAGAGCTCACATAAGCTCTTATAAAGCTTTTATAAGCTTTAGGAACTTGTAAATCCAGTTTAAACTTAAAACTCAAAAATACAAAAAAATAGGATAAATTGAGTGAAAAATCAAAAATCAAGCACAAAGAATCAAGACAGCAGTAGCAATGTTTAATATGGAATAAAAGATGGTTTAGAACCTCATGGGAGGTAGTAGGATGGTCCTTGATATCTAGTTCATGGTTTCTCAGCTTGGAATCCATTTTGTAAGATTTTTACTCATTTTAGCATTTCATTGTTTAAGTCATTTCTTAGCTTAAATCTGTGTATCTTTATGTTTCACAGTTGTAGTTAGTTAAATTACACATTAAATCAAGTTGCTTGTTTATTAAAAATTTGTAGTTGTTAAAATTTTAGTTTAACAGTAATAATAGTATAATTGTCAATTCGTAGTTTCATGTTGTTATTGTTCTTGTTTAATGCTTCATTAGTCTTATTAATTGATAATATAAAGTCCTGAATCAAATGCATGGTTTTAATCTGTGAATCCTTTTGAAAAGCTTCAAATCAGTCATATAAAAGAGTGTTTGGATTTGCTGATTAAGTGACATTTCAGTGTATGCTTGTTATTGTTTATGGTTGCTTTAAGTCATGTTATCATCTAATAGCTCAGTTCAAGAATAAAATTTAGTCCTTGTTTCATAAAAAGTCAAAATCATAGTTAAAATCATTTTACTTGTTAACTGTTAAAAATTGAGATTACATAATCATGCATACTAGTGTAAAAGTTGTTAATTTAGCCTAAATAAGTCTTAAAGTAGCTTAATACATCAAATGAGATCATATAGGTGTTGGAATTATATATCAAGACATTCATATAAATAATCACAAAACATCAAAGTAATATTGCGGAAGCGTATAGGATGTATTAACGAATAATTAATTAACATAAAGAATATGCGTACCTTTGTTGATTCTAGCCGAACAAGAATCAAATCCACAAACTAGCAACGGATGAACCCTAATTTGATTTAGTTAGGATTATATGAATTACCCCTTACCGTTTTGTAATTCAATCCAAGATAATAACAAAAGTATGTTATTACTAAGTTCTTGTACACACGTACTAAACCGAATTAAAGTACCGCTAGTTTTTATCAAACAAATAACTTGTTAATGTGGAAAAGCTTTGGATCGACCCTAATGGAGGTGTCGACCGGTTTTGGAGACAAAAACACACACAAAACAATTTTAGGGTTTAGCTTATGAGCACAAGAGATAGAAAAACAAGACCCCTAGCCTTGTATATATACCCAAGTAAACTTGGTGAACAAGTTGGTCCTTGTTTCCTTTTCTTGATGGCCGATCGGTTTTAGTATCCCTTAGGGATTCCAGAACCTTCCCAACTTTTGCAATTTAGTCCTTTTCCATAAACATTTAACGACCGTTAGTCCATTACATTAATTACTTAACGTCCGTTAGTTATTTCGTTTAATAAATAAATAAATACAACATTTATATTTAATTATTAACTTTAAATTCTCATACGTAAAGTGTGCAATCCCAAAGTCTCGAGTTCGATCCTAACTCACGTCTACTAATTTATATCCATAAAACCAACAATAGGATCATCAAAAGTTCATAAAAGTCAAACTCTTAGTGTAATTCATAAAGTCAAATTTCCCATTTTACAGTTTTTGAATAAACTTTAGAATTTTAGTGTGTGTTTAATATTGAGTTTCATGCTTAGTGCTTTTGGGATATTAAAATATAGCTGCTTACCTTACTTAGAAAAATATTAGTTTATCTCTTATTAGCTTATAAACTGCTTATTTTCAAGCTTAATTTAGACCCTTTTCTGTAAACATGCCATGTGCAGCTGTGCACCACCAACACAGTGGCCATCTTCACCACTTTGGTGAACCCTTCAGGCCACCTCAGTGGGCCCCAGTAGGTGTTTCTTGGTTCTTTGGAATCACCACCCAGCTGACTATCATTTGCAACCAAGCTTTTGAGCTTAAGCTCTGTGGACCCTGATGAGTGTGTAAATACTCATCATTTTTGGTTAATTCTGAACTGCAAAACGTTTAAAAATGCTCAGAAATGCATCAAAATACTGAAAATATTCCAAAATTGCATTTTATATGTTTCAGATGCAAAATGTTCAAAATCAGATGAAAAATGAGCAAAGTTTGCATAATTGGCAGTTTCAGTCCCCCAAGTTTCTAAAATTGTCAAAAATAGTCCCTGAGTCATAATTTCAAAAGAAAAATCACCAAAGGTCCTTTTTAAATCATAACTTGTCAAAATTAGTCCTTTGGTGAAAAATATAAAAAGTTTGAGAAAATTACAAGTTTGGTCCTCCAAGTTTAAAAATTGGCAAAAATGGCCCCTGGAAAATTGGAAAATGGCAAGTTTGGTCCTTGTAATATTGAAACTTGTCAAATTTAGTCCCTTGGAGCAACTTTGCAAATTGGCAGCTATGGTCCTTTGATTTTCAGAAGTTACACAACTAGTCCTTGTAATATTAACCTCTTAATACCATTTTGGACCCTTCACACCCCATTGTGACCCCCTGCCTTATACCTTTGGACCCTTTCCCATTTGACCTCCCCTTGATATTAGCCACCAGTCAAACACTGGTCAAAAGACACCCTACCCGCCTTTTTCAACATCTTCCCCAACACCTAGCCCTGCTACCCAGACAACCCATTCCCCCTCCTCACCTTTTCTCCTCCATGTTCCCCCCTCCTCAACAACCTGCCAAGTGCATTTAATGCTTCCCCCCTCTCCCACACTCAACCCTCAACTGCCTAATACCCATTTCCCGCCAAAAATGGATTCAATGGCCAAGATAGCTTTAAGTGATCCAATGGCCACAAAAAGAGGTGGGATTATCTCAGACCAAGAGAGAGAAGCTAGTGGAACTATAAAAGAGAAGGAAGAGAGAAGATTGGGCAAGTAGTTAGTTTATATATTTTTCTTTAATGTCGTTTTCTTTTATAAATGTTGTAGTTTAATCAAAATGGTGTAATTTCAGTTTCCATGTATCACTTTCAAGTTAACAAATCATTGTATTAAGCTTTTGAGTTTTCAATCCAAGTTTTAGATAAAATTCCATGTTTTAGGTTACTGTTGCAATTTTCAATTTTAAAATCTCATGTTTAAGTTTGCAGTAGCTTGTATTTAATCTCAAACAATCTTGTATAAGCTTATGTTAGCTTTGTATCAGCTTACCTTCAAGGTTTAAGTAATTTTGGTTCATGGTCAACCAAAGTCAAATGTTGATGCAGTTGGAGGTGGAAATGGATAAATGGGTGGATGCAGCTTGAATTTGGGTTGGAATAGATTAGGATAGAGTAGGATTTGGGTCTGGTTTTAGCCTGCAATCAGCTGGACTCATGTGAGTAAGTTTCTAGATTTTCATATTTCAAGCCAATATTGCATATTTTGCTTGAATGAGTATCTGTGGTCACAGTTGGTCTTATTGTGTTTAATTAGTTGTAATTAGGTAACTTAAACTCATTTTAATCAGTTGTATTAGCTAGTTAAGTATCATTCTCAGTTTTGAGTTCAAAACTGTAGTTAAAAGGATGTTTGGAATTGCTGTCAAAAATGTTTTAGAAGCTTAGTTAGAGGTAGTTCACTGTTGGTTCATGCTTATTAGGTCCATTCTAACTCATTTGAGTCAAAATATTGTGCCTGCACTTGCTCCATAGTCAAATTACATCTCCACTGTCTTTGATGATTATCTGTTGGAAGTTTTGAAAGCCAAAAGCTTATTTTGTGTTCAAAAGTCATAAGTATAGCTTGCTTTAGTTTAATTTCATCATTATATATCATTCTCAGTTCACAAATCAAGATCAAAACTCAAAAAAGTCAACAATTCACTTTTTCATCAAAAGTCAAAATTGCAAAAAGCTATTTTGAGCTAATCTGAAGTGATTTTTATTGGACTCATTTCTGAGTCATTTTCTATGAAACTTGTGGTTTTAGAAAGTGCTACTGGTCTATTTTCTTATGTCTATTTTAGTGGATTTTTGTAATTTTTTCTAAAAGCTCAAAAGAGCTTGTCAATATGGTGTCAAATGCCCTGTGCAGGGTATCAAGTCTGCACAGGGTTTGTCCAGGTTTTGCAGAGCTTGCACAGAGCTCTCAAGAGCTTGTCTAAGCTTCATCTTTAGCTTATAGATACCCAACCAGGTCTAGATCAAGTCCCAACTTTTATTTTTCATTTTCAGCTTATCTTGAATCTTGTGCTTAAGTCCAAAAGTAGCACCTGAAACCTGTCTTTAGCTTAAATCTCATTTCATCAAATCTGTACTAGCTTGTAATCCAGAGGGTATAGCTTGTTGTTTCTTGTTGCATTTTAGCTCTTTTAGCTTATAGTAGCTTGTGTTATCAGTTGGTGGTTTATTTTGTCCATTTGGCTTATTCAAGAGCTTATTGATAAGCCCTTGGCTCATCAGTTTCAAATTCTTCCACACAAGCCCTTGTTTTTCCATTTTTCCTAGATTCCTCACTTTATTTTAAGCTTTTCCTGAAATTTTCAGATTTTTCTAAGTTGATTTGCTATTTTTCTAAATTTAAATTAGTTTTTAAGCATTTTTAATTAGCATTTAATACAAAAAATTAAGAAAAGGTTCAAAAAAAAATTTTTTTTCATTTTTCTTAAGTTAAGAAAAATATAAAAAGACAAAAAAAATATTTTTCTAGATTTTTCTTAGTTAAAATTGTATTTTTAAATAATTTGATTAGTTTTTAATAGTTTTTAATTGCTAGAAAATAGAAAAATAATCAGAAAATTACAAAAATAGTTTTGAAAATTCTATTTTGATATTTTAGATTTTTTTAAGTCTTAATTTTATTTTTCAAACTTTATTTCATATTTTATTTCATTTTAGGTTATTATTAAATAGTTAAAAATAGTTTTTAATTAATAATAATTAATTTAATAGTTGTAAAAATAATTTTCTTTTTCTATAAATTTTCTTTTATCATTAGGTTTGTAAAAATGTATTTTTCATATTTTTAGGACTTTTATTCCTTAGATTTCACTTTTTATTTTTGTACGTTTACGTAATTTTATTTTAAACGTAAGTTTTAAGTTTTAAGTTTTAAACGTTCATCATTTTAAAAATAGTGATAGCGTTTATTTAATATTTTTTATCTTTTTAATTTCCTTTAATTTGCATTTAAGCCCTTGTAGTTTATGTCCTTTTCCTTAGTTATAATCATATTCCAAATCCTTTTCCCGTTCAAATCTCTCGATCACTTTACGTTTGATAATCCATTGCATAGCTCGCTGGGACATAACGACCCGGGGAAACACTATACTCCCCTGATCTTCATTGCATTCGTGCTTGAGCAGTTTTAAGCTGATTACGGTCTGCCATTCACAAGTGGCCGGCTTGAGTGATTTAGCTTGACTGTTTGGCACGCATCAGACCCCACTCCTAGATCAGCTATAATATTGTCCCATTTTTTAGTTGAAACTAGTTTAGTTTTGCTTAATTTTTGGTCTAAATTGCTTTTCAGAGGTTTAGGATGGTTGGAATAGGTTAGTATTAAGTAGTTATAGCATAAACTAGCTTCTGTGTTCATTTGGTGTCCAATTGTGGTCTTTGGTATATTTTGAAGTGCTTATCCATAAGCAGTTTCACTACAGATTCCATATCTTACACATAAGCATATGTTTTTATATTTTTTATAAACTTAGAATAATATTTTAGACTTTTCTTGAATTTTTCATAATTGTCTGCCACTGTTTGCTATTTTTCTTTATTATAATCAGTTTTTAATACTTTTTAATTAGCTTTTAATACAAATAAATCAGAAAAGCTTCATAAAAATAATTTTTAATTTTTCCTAGATTAAGAATAATATTTTAGATTTTCCTGTAAAGTTTCATTATTTTTACTGTTCATTTGTTATTTTTCTTAATTTTAATTAGTTTTAAATAGTTTTTAATTAATATTAAATACATAAAAAGTGTAAAAAAATATATTTTCAATTTTAAAATAAGTTTTATAATATTTTAGATTTTTCTAAGTCATAATTTTATTTTTCTAGCTTTATTTCATATTTTATCATATTTTAGGTTATTATATAATAGTTAAAAATAGTTTTTATTTAATAATAATTAAATAAATAGTTTTAAAAATAATTTTCTTTTTCTAATAATTTTCTTTTATTATTAGGATTGTAAAAATATCATTTTCATATTTGTAGGCATTTTATTTCTTAAAACTCGTGTTTTATTTTGTACGTTTACGTAATTTTATTTAAACGTACGTTTTAGGTTTTAAACGTTCATCAATTTTAAAATAGTGATAGCGTTTATTTAATATATTTTAACTTTCTAATTTTCTTTAATTTGCATTTAAGCCCCTGTAATTTACAAAACTTTTCTTTAGGTATAAATAACTCAAAATCCTTACTGATCACTATCCTTAGTGATTATTCGACATCTGTCTGTGTTAAACACCATTCATCCTCCGTGGGACTTAACGACCCAGGAATCCACTATATTCCTCTGATCTTAATTGCATTTGCTTTCTGAGCTGTTTTAAGTTTATTACGGTTGACCATTCACAAGTGGTTAGCTTGTGTGTTTAAACTTGACTGTTTGGAAGCGAATCAAATTTTGGCGCCGCTGCCGGGGAGGCTGTAAGCGTGTTTTAAGCAGTTTTCAGACCCGTACTTGCACATATACCACCTTTTTGTAAACAGTTTTTTTTTTTAAATCAAAAAGTTCATTAACACTTTTCCTAAAGTGTTAACAACACCAAAAATATTTTCATTCTTTGTTTTTACAAAATGTTTATCCAAAAATCCAAAAATATTCATCTTTACCCTCTTACCCTTTTTGATTCTTTATTCCTTTACCCTCTATCCATTTGATTCTAACTTCTTCTATTCTCATGGAATCTCTCGACTACAACGAATTCTGGAACGAAGTTGAAAAACTTCATACTTTATCACAAAAGTCAAGAATTCGTGTTGTTCGTAATGATCCATTAATTCTGCGTAGGGAAATGGAACGAGAAACCGGGGTGACAAAGGACCAGGTACTTCCCTCTGATAATGGAGGTGCTAAATACGTCCAACCTACGGTTATCCAAAGATCTAACCCCTCAATTGCTCCTAAGACGTCTAAAATTGATCCTAAAGTTTCACAATTTACGGTTAAAAGCAAATATGCAGAATTTAGACCGGTGGCTAGCAAGAATGACTTGCCTAATCTTCACGTTTCTCAAGAACCAGAACCGGAGACCATAACGGAAGTGGTGGAAATTGCTAGCTCTCAGAGCACACCACTTGTCCTACCTCCGGATTTTTCAAAATGTTCTTCGAGTCTTAATAGTCATTCGGATCACCATGTTGGTTTTGTTGATTCTTTGAATGAACCGATTCCTTCTCATAACTCTCAAATAGAATCGTTTATTCCTTTTGTCGGTTGTGGTGAGCCTCTTTTTGGTTCACCCTGTCGCTGGTGTACGTGTATACAGTGTGGTAATGATATTCGGAACGGGAGTTGTTTGTTTTGTGGTTCGAGGAATTCATTTGATTATGATCCTAATTCGAACTCATTTAACGACCTCTCAAATTTTTCCAACTACCCACCACAGCCCGACTTATCTTTATATAATCAACATAACTGCTGTGAATTTTGTGGAGGTCCTCACCAAGGATTTGAGTGTCAATCCGGAAACACGTTTGTCTATGAACAGTTCTCCGGTGATGCTCAGAACTTTGGTTATGACCAATATCTATATAATTCACCAATCCAGACTCAACAGTTTTACTGTTGTGAATATTGTGGAGGTCCCCATTTCAGCTCTGAATGTCAAACAGGGAATCCATTTCCTTGTAACAATTATGACTATCCATATCACGACCAACCTCCACAGTGCCAAATGACTCAAACTCCTTAGCAAACCCAACAAGACACTTATCTAGAGCTTCTGGAGTCAGTGAAAAGAACTGAGGAGTTGAGTAAAACAGCATTTCATAATGTTCCCAGTTTTTCTTGTGTATATTGTGGGGGTCCTCATGATGATTATCAATGTCAACCTTCCGGTTTTGACAAATCTCCACTCCCACAATGTCCCGTCATTCAAAATTCACATGAGAAATCCATGGAAGAATTGCTAGCTGAAGAGCAGGCTGCTAAAATAAATTCCCAAATTGCTTTTGAAAAATCTATTAGGGAATCAATTGCAAAAGAAAAGGCAGCCAGATCTAGCTCTCAATTTCGTTTTATTCCTGATGACAGTGATGATGAGGATGCACTTGGTATCCTACAATTTTATAAAGATTCATCAAGTTCATCAGTTGATATCCCAGCAGTTGAGATTCATTCTCAAGCAACTGCCATTACACCCGAAGCTCCCACTCACTCTCTGAACATGGGGGACGAGCATCTTGACACTGTTCCTGAAAAGGAATCGGACGAATTCATAAAGTCTAGTGTTGAGAACCTTGTCCCAATCCCGAGAGAGTCACAAGGAACTTTTGACTATATGTGTGATATCCCTTCCCCTCTTGAGTGTTCAAAAGATCATTTTGAGACTTTCTCCGATTTTAGCGATGATTGTAAATCTTATGGAGTCATTGAGAATGTTGAGGCATCACTTTCACATTTTGATGTTGATCCTCTTCTTGAGGAGTTCACCGATGAACTCACTCACATCATTCCACTTTCATCGGAAAGTGATGATGATCTCTTTGATTTCAAAGCCAACCTAGGAGTAATTGAAAGTCTCCTTTATAATGATCATTCACTCACTTCTCACCCTAACAGTCCAATAGAGAATGTTAATCACCTTGTTCCCGAAGCATTCAAAGCTACTTTCACCAATCCTCTATTTGAATTCGAATCTGAATTCACTTGGATTTCTAACAATCCAATCTTTGACGAGGATAGTGATGAGTCTACAATGGAACAAGAGTTCACAAATTCATTTCATGTGAATGATTCTCTTTACGAGGAGTTCTCCTTTGAACTCACTCATATCATATCTCTACCAGAGTATGATAACTTCCACTTTGATCTAAACATAAATGATCTTTGTGTTCCGGAGGAAAATGTTCTCAGCCATGAGAACTTGCTTGATATCAAAATCCCATCCCTCCCACCCAGAATATGTCTTGATCAAATGAGCTTAAATGATGAGATTCATGATCCAGAAATCATGAATTCCCCTTCTGATAATTATGAGTTAGTCATGATTTTTATCATGATTTTCTTTCTTTTCTTCACATATGGTGTGACTTCTCGTTCCCTTTTCTCCTTCAGGAATGAAGACACTATTTTTGATCCCGGCATTTTCATTTATCATTTTTGAGCCGGTTCTGTGTATATCTCATCGGTGTGGAACTTTCACATGCTTCAAATGTTTATACAAACATCTTGAATGAAAGTCCGATGGAGATTATCTCTTCCACTTACTTCCCCATGAACCAATGAATGCGGGGATCGAGTCAAGCTAGTGACTCGGGAATCAAAAACAGTAGCACACACCATATGGGTTTTCACCCATGTTTCTGTCTTCTTACCCTTTTGTACCACCCTAGTGTGGGGGAGATGCCCCACATGTTGTATATAGATCTAAAAAATAAAAAAATAAAAAAAAAATGAATGAAAATTGTAAATATTAAAAAAGAGAATAATTGTTGTGTTTCTACACTTAGCTAGTAATGTTATATTTTTACGTTCAAGGATTCGGCATAACAGCCGGGACTTTGAATATTGAGGACGATATTCATTTCTAAGTGTGGGGGGGAAATTCTGGCGAATTTGATCATAAATGTACCCTTTTAGTCCCTTTTTCCCCCAAAATGGCCAAATTTTAAAATTTTTTTTAGTGGAAGTACTATGTACTAAACACAACAAATGGTAATCAGTCCACCATGTCTAACCCACATAAGGATTGGCTAATCCAGGAGCAAACGGCTCTTGGTAAAGATATCTCAAATCCGTTTATGGCTTGCAATTTGCCCAAAATTGTATGGTGTTCAGCTCACCATATCCTTAAAAGTAAAGAGTTGGCTAGCCCGCAAGTTTATGGCTTGTGGTAAAGGCAGTTGGAAAACCATAATTGGTAATCGACTCACCAAAGATATTTTATCTAAGAGTTGGCTAGTCCAGAAGCAAACGGCTTCTGGTAAAGACAAATCAAAACCGTTGAAAGCTGATGGTTTGCTCAAAATCATTTGGTTATCATTGTACCAAGGTTCTTACTTGAACTGAAACAATTGGCTACTCCAGAAGTAATGGCTTTTGGTAAAGAGATAAAATCCATTATTTTTTCATAAAAGATTGCTAGGGACTAGCAATAGTTTAGTGTGGGGGATTGATGAGTGTCTAAATACTCATCATTTTTGTACCATCTAGACTGCAAAAACAACTGAAAACACTCAGAAATGCATCAAAATGATGAAAATATCACAAATAAGTGTTTTATGTGTTTTAACTGCAAAAATACCAAAATCAGATGAAAAACGTATCAAGTTTGCATAATTTGCAGTTTTAGTCCCCCAAGTTTCAAAAGTTGTCAAAACTAGTCCCTGGTAATTCAAAAACTTGTAAAATGTCATTTAAGGTCCATGGGATTCAAAAGTTGTCAAAATAAACCCTTTAAAGTTTAAAATTTACAAAATGACAACTTTAGTCCTTAAACTTTGAAAAAATGTCAAAAATAGTCCTTGGTGAATTTAAAAATGGAAATTTATCAAAAATAAACCTTGTACTATTCATAAATGACAAAATTGGTCCTTATAGTGAACTTTTGGAAAATTACATGTTTGGTCCCTTAAGTTTCAAAAATGAAATAAAAGGCCCTTGGATTTATTAAAAATGGAAAATAATTACATGTATGGTCCTTGGATTATCATATATTGCAGGTTTAGCCCTTGTGATAAGTTTGGATAAGTTGCAAGTTCAGTCCTTCAGTTTCAGAATATTACATAAATGGTCCTTGTGCTTATTTAAACCAAACGGACCTATATATTAAACCAAACCCAAATCCAGGCCCAAAAACCAAACCCGGCCCAAAATTTAAAACAGAATACCGCGTACATTGTACATCTCTCTCCCTCACCACTGCAAACCAATACCAGGTGGTTATCACCACCTTTCCACCTCACCACCACCCTTACCCACTCTTCCCCAGCTGTCCCTCCACCTCCACATACACCAAACTGCATTAATTGCAGAAACCCACTCATACCACTTTTCCCGCCAAAAGTGCCAAGTGCACGGTGTTGATGAATTTCAATGATCCAATGGTTGAAACAAGGTGGGAAATCATCAGAGGTCGACAAAGAACAAGAATAAATCATTATAAAGAAGATTGAAGCAGGGGGGAGACAGTAACTAGTGTAATTTTATTTTTGTATGTCGTTTTAAGTTTTTTTAAGTTTTCCAGTGCAAATTTAAGATTTCAAGTGTTTTGTAATCGAATTTCAGTGTATTTTAAACTTATTCTCAGTTTCAATTTCAGTTTGTGTTTATGAATTCAGTTTATGCATTATTTTGTTAAAAATCTCAATAAGTTCAAATGTGTTTTTTAGTAGTTGCTAAGGATTGAAAAGAGCTCACATAAGCTCTTATAAAGCTTTTATAAGCTTTAGGAACTTGTAAATCCAGTTTAAACTTAAAACTCAAAAATACAAAAAAATAGGATAAATTGAGTGAAAAATCAAAAATCAAGCACAAAGAATCAAGACAGCAGTAGCAATGTTGAATATGGAATAAAAGATGGTTTAGAACCTCATGGGAGGTAGTAGGATGGTCCTTGATATCTAGTTCATGGTTTCTCAGCTTGGAATCCATTTTGTAAGATTTTTACTCATTTTAGCATTTCATTGTTTAAGTCATTTCTTAGCTTAAATCTGTGTATCTTTATGTTTCACAGTTGTAGTTAAGTTAAATTACACATTAAATCAAGTTGCTTGTTTATTAAAAATTTGTAGTTGTTAAAATTTTAGTTTAACAGTGATAATAGTATAATTGTCAATTCGTAGTTTCATGTTGTTATTGTTCTTGTTTAATGCTTCATTAGTCTTATTAATTGATAATATAAAGTCCTGAATCAAATGCATGGTTTTAATCTGTGAATCCTTTTGAAAAGCTTCAAATCAGTCATATAAAAGAGTGTTTGGATTTGCTGATTAAGTGACATTTCAGTGTATGCTTGTTATTGTTTATGGTTGCTTTAAGTCATGTTATCATCTAATAGCTCAGTTCAAGAATAAAATTTAGTCCTTGTTTCATAAAAAGTCAAAATCATAGTTAAAATCATTTTACTTGTTAACTGTTAAAAATTGAGATTACATAATCATGAATACTAGTGTAAAAGTTGTTAATTTAGCCTAAATAAGTCTTAAAGTAGCTTAATACATCAAATGAGATCATATAGGATCATCAAAAGTTCATAAAAGTCAAACTCTTAGTGTAATTCATAAAGTCAAATTTCCCATTTTACAGTTTTTGAATAAACTTTAGAATTTTAGTGTGTGTTTAATATTGAGTTTCATGCTTAGTGCTTTTGGGATATTAAAATATAGCTGCTTACCTTAATTAGAAAAATATTAGTTTATCTCTTATTAGCTTATAAACTGCTTATTTTCAAGCTTAATTTAGACCCTTTTCTGTAAACATGCCCTGTGCAGCTGTGCACCACCAACACAGTGGCCATCTTCACCACTTTGGTGAGTCCTTCAGGCCACCTCAGTGGGCCCCAGTAGGTGTTTCTTGGTTCTTTGGAATCACCACCCAGCTGACTATCATTTGCAACCAAGCTTTTGAGCTTAAGCTCTGTGGACCCCACTCCTAGATCAGCTATAATATTGTCCCATTTTTGAGTTGAAACTAGTTTAGTTTTGCTTAATTTTTGGTCTAAATTGCTTTTCAGAGGTTTAGGATGGTTGGAATAGGTTAGTATTAAGTAGTTATAGCATAAACTAGCTTCTGTGTTCATTTGGTGTCCAATTGTGGTCTTTGGCTTATTTTGAAGTGCTTATCCATAAGCAGTTTCACTACAGATTCCATATCTTACACATAAGCATATGTTTTTATATTTTTTATAAACTTAGAATAATATTTTAGACTTTTCTTGAATTTTTCATAATTTTCTGCCACTGTTTGCTATTTTTCTTTATTATAATCAGTTTTTAATACTTTTAATTAGCTTTTAATAAAAATAAATCAGAAAAGCTTCATAAAAATAATTTTTAATTTTTCCTAGATTAAGAATAATATTTTAGATTTTCCTGTAAAGTTTCATTATTTTTACTGTTCATTTGTTATTTTTCTTAATTTTAATTAGTTTTAAATAGTTTTTAATTAATAATAAATACATAAAAAGTGTAAAAAAATATATTTTCAATTTTAAAATAAGTTTTATAATATTTTAGATTTTTCTAAGTCATAATTTTATTTTTCTAGCTTTATTTCATATTTTATCATATTTTAGGTTATTATATAATAGTTAAAAATAGTTTTTATCTAATAATAATTAAATAAATAGTTTTAAAAATAATTTTCTTTTTCTAATAATTTTCTTTTATTATTAGGATTGTAAAAATATCATTTTCATATTTGTAGGCATTTTATTTCTTAAAACTCACGTTTTATTTTGTACGTTTACGTAATTTTATTTAAACGTACGTTTTAGGTTTTAAACGTTCATCAATTTTAAAATAGTGATAGCGTTTATTTAATATATTTTAACTTTTTAATTTTCTTTAATTTGCATTTAAGCCCCTGTAATTTACAAAACTTTTCTTTAGGTATAAATAACTCAAAATCCTTACTGATCACTATCCTTAGTGATTATTCGACATCTGTCTGTGTTAAACACCATTCATCCTCCGTGGGACTTAACGACCCAGGAATCCACTATATTCCTCTGATCTTAATTGCATTTGCTTTCTGAGCTGTTTTAAGTTTATTACGGTTGACCATTCACAAGTGGTTAGCTTGTGTGATTAAACTTGACTGTTTGGAAGCGAATCAGTATGTAAATGACGTGCCTTACTGCTTCCGCCCAAAAAGTTAAGGGTAACTTCATCGCTTTCATCATACTCCTAGTAGTTGATAACATTGTTCTATTTCTCCTCTCTACTACACCATTCTGCTGCGGTGAATATGGTGGTCAATTGTCTCTCTATTCCATTCTCCTTACAGTACTTGGTGAATTCATATGATGTAAATTCACCTCCTCTATCAGTTCTTAGCATCTTGATTTTTTACTTCAACTTTGATTCGATCTGTTGTCTAAATTCCTTGAATGTGCTAAATGCTTGATCTTTCGAGTTTAGAAAGTAAGCCCACATGAAACGTATGCAGTCATCGACTAATAAGAAGATGAGCTTCTTTCCGGAGTGTGTTGTTGGACTTATGGGACCACAAAGATCTCCATATACTAAGTCCAATGGGTTCTTTGATCTGAATTTAGCTTGGTTTGGAAATGGTGTTCTGATGTGTTTTCCTAATAAACATGCATCACAGATTTGGCCTGCATGCTTTATTCTCGGTATTCCATCTACTAAACCTTTCCTTATCATTTTATCTATTGCGTCAAAGTTCAGGTGACCTAATCTAGCATGCCATAACCATGCTTGGTCATCTACGTTTGCTAAAAGACATATAGGTGCTACTATATGAAATCTAATACTATAAAGTCGATTCTTAGATCATTCTACTTTCATCAACAACTTCTTGTTCTTATCATACAAAGTCAGTAAATTTCCATCCATGATGATCTTACAACCTATTTCAGTAAGTTGTCCTAGACTAAGTATGTTGCTCTTGAGGTTTGGAATGTAGTAAACATCCGAAATCATCTTCTGTTGTAAGTTTCTACATCCTAATAGTATTGAACCTCTACCCTTTATCTCTACATATGATCCATCTCCAAAACGAACGCGTCCAGTGATGTTTTCGTCAATATCCTTAAAATGGCCTTTGGTGCCTGACATATGGTTACTTGCACCATTATATAGATACCATATGCTATCATCTGTCGTAGCATATTTCCGGGGTTGTACTTGTTCTTCATTTAACAAGATTTCTTCAGTTTAGTGTGTAGCCATTAGTAATGATGGTTCATCGTCTTCTAAGATAAGGTTTGATTGTTCCTGAGTTGTTGGTGGACTTCTACAATTCTTCTTGTAATGTCCGAGTTTTCCACAATTGTAACATGTAATTTTACTCTTATCCCATCCTTGTTTTCCATTATTCGACTTATCTGAGTGGGATGAGTTTCCTCCATTCGAGTTGTTTCTATTTCCCTTATTCTGCCAGTTTCCACGTGAATAGTTTGATCTACCTCTATATTTGGTAAATCGTTTCTTATTTCTAGAGTGTTCGCCTTGTGCGAATAATAAGTTGTCCTGGCTTTCCACTTGTCCTCCCTTTCGGAGTTTTATCCTTTCCTCGAATGCTTTAAGTTTTCCTGCGATCTCATCTAACGTAATGTCATCGAGATCATTCGTCTGTTCTATGGATGCTACTATTTGAATGAACCTATCTGGTGTGGAATCTAATAGTTTTCGTACTAAAAGTGATTCATCCAATGCTTTTCCTAATTCTTTAGCCTTCGCGGCATAGCCGTTCAATTTGGTTGTAAATGCATCCACTGTTTCATCCTCCTTCATCTGAAGAGTCTGAAATCCAATCATCAGTGGTTGTAACCGTGCTTGTTGCACTTTTTCTTCTCCAACGTGTCTCTTCTTCAACGAATCCCATAATTCTTTTGCTATTTTGCAACTTGCTACTTGTAGGGTCACATCTTCGGTTAATGCTTGATATAAGAAGGCGGTTGTTGCCTTATCCTTCTTAACATCTACTTGTCTATCAACCTTAGGTTCTATTGCTTCCCATAATCCTTGTGCATCTAGTATCACCTTAATTTGTATAGTCCAAACCGTGTAGTTTATGGTTTTGAGTTTAGGGCATTGATACTGTGTCATAGGGGTTACAGGTTTTGGTGCAGTGTTACTGCCACTTGCATCGTCACTGGGCATTTTGTTGGTGCTTATGATCTTCACTTTCTAATTCGTATGGGGATTTCTAACCAGTGGTATCACTTAATACTACGGGAACAGAAATAGTTATCCGGGAATCCTAATATGGAACTATGGATTTCTAATAGTATAAACTAAGTATCTATACTATAAATATGAAAGGAAATCCAAAAGTTTAAGATTTTTGTGTGACCTGTGTTTGTCACGCGCGTTTCCCTTCTTGTCGGTACTAGAATTTACCAACTATGTTTTCCCTCGTTCTTAATTCCAAAGCAATCGGTACACCCTTTATTGATGTTGTCGACTTGCTTTCTTCAAAATATACCACTCCTTGTATCACGTTGTCCTTTATTTTGTGTCGACTTGCTTTCTTTATCTCCAAGTCTCGGATTCTTTTGTGTCGACTTGCTTTCTTTATCTCCAAGTCTCGAATAAACACAAAACGTTTCAGAAATTACTCTCGGTAATTCTTTCCAAAAGACCAAACGAGTTGTTTGTCTTTGTTCTACTACTCGACGGTAGTATGTCAACAAGTGATGTCCTTGTTGCCCTCGTTGCTTGTCCGCGTTCCACAATACCACTTCTTCTTTATTACATACCTTATCTACAACAACCTACAGAAATACCGACGGTATCCTTGCGAGCAAATGATCAGGATGCTCCTGTTGTTGTCCCTTTTGTATTGCGAGCGTTATTCCAAAACAATTTCGATTGTTTTCTTATTCGGTATACCCTTCTCTTCAATCCAAGCAATGTCCTTCTTTTTTCTTTATGTACGTCTTTCTTCTCCACCTTTGTCTCGACAAAGAGGCAGTTGTTTTCGTTGTGTGATTGAAAGCCAACAAGTATAACAAAGTTTCCTTTGTCTTGTTCTTGTTGCGTTCAGAATCAAACCAACGCAGAATGTCAAGTCACCACTTCGTTTGGTGCCTTGTCGTATGCAATTTATACACAAGTACGGTCGTGCACTACTTTCCTTGTGTTATCAAGTTATCCAGGCAGCGTATGTATGATAATACGTTGCGTTCTTCTTCTTCTTCTTCTTCTGAAACAAAAGGTTTCAGCGTATGTCTTCTTTTCTGGTTCCTTCTCTCTCGTTCAAGAATGGTTTCTGTGATGGTACTCGTTAACAGAAACTGGTTCTGGTTTTTGGTTACAAGATTTCTTGTGTTTAGATGATGGTTGTATCGGTGTAACGAGTATGTAAATCAACAGGTTTTGTGCCAACGTTCTTTTGCTTGAATAATCGTTTCATGATTTGTTTTGACTGCGTATGGGTGTGTTTGGCAATGTAACAGTAAACGGGTAAAAGAATGCAATAAAATACTAAATTACTTGACTTTGTAGATACTAATTGTTGTTGTGATTTCCACAGGTTGGAAGCTCACAATATATAGATAATGAAACGGCACTAAGGGTTCTTCTCCAAACGTTGTGTTGTTTAGGAGAGATAACCGTTTTTCCTATATAACCATTATATGCAAATGGGCTTGTTTGGGTTAACAAGTTTTGACCCATTGCATCTAAAATTCGACCCATACTAATATTGCAGAATATTCACAAATATAAACTAAAGTCTTAATATACTAAACATAATGTAAATTTGATCAAACAACATTATAGGTCTAACAATTTCCCCCCTAATGTTTTAGAATCAAACTTCTTGAATTCCTGCTTGTTGTAACTTCAAGTAATGATTTCGAAATCATTACTTCCTCCACTGCTATCATCTTGATCTTTAACATTGTCTTCAAGCCTCACACCGAAATGGTCTCGACTGGACTCTATTGCTCCATCCTTCACCCTCTTGTCCTTCTGGTCTTGCAGGTCCATGGCCAAGCCAACTTTGCTTGCGTCTCCTACATCTTTTGACGTTTCACCCCAAGGCACACTAGCGGTTTCATGGTAGACTACAACTAGATCCAAATACTTCTTGTAGCAACTTCTGATTGCTTCTCCATCTTCGATGTCCAGGCCTTGTAACTGGGCTATGGTTCCCCATTTATCACCCATGGTGACGGGAAAATAGCCGCCCAAACTTTCAACAGTTTTCAACAAACACAGCAGGTTCACTTCGACATCTTTGACAACGGGTGGAATTTCATCGAGTGCATCATAATTTAAATGCACTAAGTAAAACCATTTTACTCAGCCAAATGATGAGTAAAACCATCATAATTTAAACCAAATGATGAGTAAAACAGATATATTGAAATTGCAATAAACTAGATAACTTGTCAACATGTAAAACTAGATTTTTGTAACATTGTTTACAACTATATATATGTTTCGAATGGACACAGCCAAACGACATACCAGTTCGGTAATAACTACCATAACTAAAATAACCGCTATTCGGTTTAAATGTTTATAATAAGCAACTTTGGTCCTTCATCTTTCTGTATTTCGAAATGGGGCAATGAATCGAGATTATCATGCTCACAGTATCTTCCGGTTCAAGCATGTTATTACCTATTAGTACCAAAAGAACAATCATGTACATGCAGAGTTCAACACAATGTAGAGCAATAAAGTGTCTTCAGTTTAAAGGACATCATATGATAAATATTTGAAATATTTATACTTGCAATGTGACTAACATGAGAGGTTGAACAAAAATGTTTATAGCCAAAATATTTTGTATACAAAAAAAACCTGACATTGCATACAGTGCAATGTAACTACCGAATAACCAATGTACTGTGATTTGACAACTAAGGCTAGTCGCATTCGAAGATAAAATATCGGTTGGGTGTGCAAACTTTTAGTCCACAACCGATGTCTAGATCGAGCACATCGATTGTGAATATGGGGCGGCACATCGGTCGAGCAAGGGACAATTGCAATATCGAGTGAGTTTGCAACCGATGTCAAATGCAACACAAGTTTAAAATTTGACCGTTTGGTCTTTAACTAAAAAAAAAAATTCAAACTAAATTTACCACTCTATAAATACCAACTTCACCTCAAACACATTTCTTAACACACAATTTCAAACACAATTCAACCTCAAAATACTTCTCAACACAAGATTTAATATGGCTTGCCGTCTCCCCCATTCTGTTGAAGATATGCAAGTGTACGTTCAAGGGATTTGCTCGCTTCGAGGGATTTGCTCGTTCTCGTACTCCCTCGTATGACTCTGCATGCGGGGAGCATTCAGATTAGATTTATAATTTATGTATTTCGTATTGTAATGTTTTTTTTTTTTTTTTTTTTTTAATTCGTAGTGTAATGTTTTTTTTATTTTATTTCCAAATGTAATGCTTTTTTTAATTTGAATGAAATTTAAATTTAATGTTAAAAATGTTTAAATTAAAAAAAAAAAAAAAAAAAAAAAAAAAAAAAAAAAAAAATTTCTTGGGTCGTCGACTGGGGCATCCGGGTTGTCCCAGGTCGCTGGAGAGAGAAAGCTGACGTGGCGCAGATCGTCCCAGGTCACGACTGGACCAGCCTAATAGTTTAGATTAGATATGAAACATTCAAGTCAATGCAAAATTTAATGGAAATATTAAGCCAAACCAATAACTCACATAAAGGGCATCTTACTTTTGCATTTCTCCGATCAGCAAAACTAAGTTCGAAAACAATTGGTATCTATCTTAAGTCCAAATAGTTTTAAAAACATTAGGGCACGTTTGGTAGAGAGAAATTCAGATAAATGAAATGAGCCGGAGATTATAAATTCAGATAATAGAAATTAGTAGAGAATTCTGATGAATTCTACTGTTTGGTAACAACATAGACTTGACCCGAGAAATAAAAAATAATTATTTTATTTATTATTATAATTATTTTATTTATTATTAAATACGTCAAAACAATACATGTTACAGTACATACCATAACTAGAGAAGCTACAATCAATTAATACGGAGTACAATACAAGAAGGTAGAACTCATCATCTTTGTTGTCCCACACAAATGCTAAGTTGAGTTTGTTAAGGAGCCCCACTACATATGCATTGATTCAATTGAAATCTATTGCATTATTATAGCAACAGTAGTCAAAACTAATACCTAGATTCAAAAGTTCATAGTGGCAAGGGAGTGACCGGAGGAGCAACGGGTGAGTCACCGGAGGAGGTGGAAGAGTCATTAGAGAAAGAGGTGAATGATAACATGTTGCCTATGACAAAACAATTGGAGATAAATGACAGGTGGAGCAGCCGTCACAATCGCCATAGCAATTGGGGCATGAAAATTTTAATTTTTTGTGCAACATGTGATTTGCACGTGATTTAGTCAACTTATATCCCTTTTTTATTAATGGATGTCAAAATGGACGGAGTAATTTTGGTAGAGAATTCCCATTTCAACACAAAAAGGTGTGGAAATCAAAATACAAAGGAACCATATCCCGAGATTTCTATTTTCTCCGCCTCTCTTTTTCTCTACCTAACCAAACAAGGGAAATGAGGTCATTTCCTTTTCTTTGCCTTCAACTCTCCCTACCAAACACACCCTAAACTTCCTATTGTATATTACAATTTTTTATAACAGCTACAACTAAAGCAATGAAGTATGCAACTAAATCAATAAATAGTTACACAGCAAAAGGCATTTCAGGAAATACGTTATATGCAAGTGTACATAATAAATTGGTCTTCACTTCAGAATAACAACACAACTGTACATGAGATATCGATTCAATCAAATGGAGACAAAAAATTCAAACAAACAGTCAAATATCGATTAAACGATATTGTCAAATACCAAACACACCCTAAACTTCCTATTGTATATTACAATTTTTTATAACAGCTACAACTAAAGCAATGAAGTATGCAACTAAATCAATAAATAGTTACACAGCAAAAGGCATTTCAGGAAATACGTTATATGCAAGTGTACATAATAAATTGGTCTTCACTTCAGAATAACAACACAACTGTACATGAGATATCGATTCAATCAAATGGAGACAAAAAATTCAAACAAACAGTCAAATATCGATTAAACGATATGGTCAAATACCAAACACACCCTAAACTTCCTATTGTATATTACAATTTTCTATAACAGCTACAACTAAAGCAATGAAGTATGCAACTAAATCAATAAATAGTTACACAGCAAAAGGCATTTCAGGAAATACGTTATATGCAAGTGTACATAATAAATTGGTCTTCACTTCAGAATAACAACACAATTGTACATGAGATATCGATTCAATCAAATGGAGACAAAAAATTCAAACAAACAGTCAAATATCGATTAAACGATATGGGAGGTATTACCATTTGTTAAATATAAGTATGAACCCGAAATTATAGATTATGTGATCACCATCTTCTTTGTTTATGCAATAAAAACAGGAGATCATAAGAATGATATATTTATACGAAATTAAAGATCAATCATATTGATTTGGATTTGAAATTTCACCAAAAAAAAACTACCGAACCACTCACAGTAGTTTTTGAGATCAGTACTAATTAACAATCTGCAAGTTGACCCTTTACAACTCTAAACCTGTCTCGATGTATGTCCAAAATAATAATAATTGTAGAAAAACATGATATGCAGAAACAAAAACCTTTTATATAGCTCAATCAACTCAAAGTTCAACAGCGAAAAATAACAACCATAAAAGATCACCACAGTTACTCTGGTGTGATCCTATTATATAACTTGATAATAGTTTTACAATAATAAGACAATAATAACAGATAGATATGATCTTGAGACAAAGTCTCAAGATCTGTACAAGATGAGAGAGAGATTTTTTATAACGGCTCAGAAAACCAAATACACTCTTCTAACCCTAGATGAAGAGAAAGGGAGCTCTTATATACTCGGTCTTCCAAACGGTCACAAAACAGCTGGGCTGAGACTTGAGAGGATGGGCCTGAGAGCAACTTGGGCTTGACAATACCTGAAACATAAAACATAAAACAAGAGAACACACAAGGGGATATCGGGTTATACATTTTAACATCCCCCTTAATCCGATATTCCAAAAAGGTCAATCATCCCAAGTTTTTCTACAAAGATTCATCAAGTTCATCAGTTGATATCCCAGCAGTTGAGATTCCATCTCAAATAACTGCTATCACACCCGAAACTCCCACTCATTCTCTGAACATGGGGGACAAGCATCTTGACACTGTTCCTGAAAAGGAATCGGACGAATTCATAAAGTTTAGTGTTGAGAACCTTATCCCAATCCCGAGAGAGTCACAGGGAATTTCTAATCATATGTGTGATTCTCTTTCCACTCTTGAGTATTCTCTAGATCATTTTGAGACTTTCTCCGATTTTAGCGACGATTGTGCTTCTTATGGAGATATCGAGTATGTCGAGGCATCACTCCCACAGTCTGATCCTCTTCTTGAGGAGTTCACCGATGAACTCACTCACATCAGTCCACTTTCATCAGAAAGTGACGATGATCTCTTTGATGTCGAAGCCGATCTTGGAGAAATTGAAAATCTCCAATATAATGATCATTCACTCATTTCTTGTCCCATTTCCGACTCTTCCATTCCTTCTCTCACTCCGGATGAGGAAGATGACAACTTTTGGAAGGAAGTCGATGCTTTTCTTAGTGATGAGTCGATTCCAACAGGAATTGATAATACTTACTTTGATCCGGAGGGGGACATCCTTTTTCTGGAAAATCTGTTGATTGAAGAACCGTTTCCAACCCTCCCTACCGGAAATTCTGTTGACAATCACCATACAAACTTCAAGACTAAGCTTAAAAATGTCAAAAATGGTGATTTGCTTTTTACTGATGAGGAATGGACTTGCATTCTCATGCACATCTTTATTCCATTCTTCACAGATGGTGTGGTTGCTCTTTCCCTTTTCTCTTTCGGGAATGAGGACACCATCTTTGACCCCGGTATCATCCTTTATAGTTTCTACTATTAACAATACCGCGGTTGTATTTCGTCGGTGTGGAACTTTCTGATGTTCATATGTTTATTAACACTGTGAACGAAAGTCCGATCGAGATTGGTTTTCCACGTACTTTCCCCATGAACCAATGAATGCGGGGATCGAGTCAAGCTAGCGACTCGGGAATCAAAAACAGTAGCACACTATATGGGTTTTCTCCCGTATTTCTAACTTCTTTCTACTTTCTACCACCCTAGTGTGGGGGAGTTGCCCCCCGCTGTTGTATATAAGTTTTTATCTAAAAAAATAAAAAATAAATAAAAAATAAAAAAAATAAAAATAATGGTCGTAGTATTTCCCTTTTACGTTCTATGTTTCGGCATAACTGTTGGTACTTTGAATATTGAGGGCAATATTCATTTCTAGTGTGGGGGGGAATTCTCACGAATTTTATCATGTAATTATACCACCCAATTCCCCCATTTGTGGCCAAAATTTTTTTTTTGGAGTAAGTGTTTTGCACTTACTCAGCTTACGGTTATCAGTCCGCCATGTCTAATAAACAAAAGGATTGGCTAATCCAGGAGCAAACGGCTCTTGGTAAAGATATCTCAAATCCGTTGACGGCTTGCAATTTGCCCAAAATTGTATGGTGTTCAGCTCATCATATCTTTAATTAGTGAAGAGTTGGCTAGCCCGCAAGTTTATGGCTTGTGGTAAAGGCAGTTGGAAAACCATAATTGGTAATCAGCTCACCAAAGATATTTTATCTAAGAGTTGGCTAGTCCAGAAGCAAACGGCTTCTGGTAAAGACAAATCAAAACCGTTGAAAGCTGGTGATTTGCTCAAAATCATTTGGTTATCATTGTACCAAGGTTCTTACTTGAACTGAAACAATTGGCTACTCCAGAAGTAATGGCTTTTGGTAAAGAGATTCAAATCCATTAAGTTTTCTCAAAAGATTGCTAGGGACTAGCAATAGTTTAGTGTGGGGGATTGATGAGTGTGTAAATACTCATCATTTTTGGTCAAATCTGAACTGCAAAACATTTAAAAACACTCAGAAATGCATCAAAATACTGAAAATTTCCTAAAGTTGTATTTTATATGTTTCAGATGCAAAATGTTTAAAATCAGATGAAAAACGAGCTAAGTTTGCATAATTGGCAGTTTCAGTCCCTCAACTTTCAAATCTTGACAAAATCAGTCCCTGAGCATTTGTTTTGAAATAAAAGTCAACCCAAGTCCTTTCAAAATCAAAATTTATCAAAAATGATCCTTGGGTAAAAAGTTTGGAGAATTTACAAGTTTGGTCCTTCAAATTTCAAAATTGGCAAAAATAGTCCTTGGAAGTTTAAAAATGGAAAATTATCTTGTATGGTCCTTGTACTAATGAAACTTGTCATAATTGGTCCATATAATAAAAAGTTTGGAGAAATTACAGTTTCAGTCCCTTGGTTTTTGGTGAATTGCAATTATGGTCCTTATGTATTAATACCAAATCCTTGGCCCTTGAACCCCTCTTGGCCCTTGAACCCCTGTCAAACCCACCCATGAGCCAGTCCAAAAATACCCCGTGACCCCCCCTGCCTATTAATACTCCCTCGGTCAAACTTGGTCAAACTCCCGCTCACGGGTTTTCCCTCTTCCCTCATCATCACCTACACCTGCAACACCAACCCACACTCCATCATCATCACACCCACCTTATTCCTACCCTCCAAACACCCCAAGCCAAAAACGCATTTAATGCCTCGTCTAGGTTTCCTAGCAATCAGAAAAGTGGGTTGAGAAGTTTTTGGCGCCAAAATTAATCTACGGCTAAAATGGAGTCAGATCATCCAACGGCTTAAATTATTGGTGGGAAATGCTCAGAGTGCCAGTGGGAAGCATTTTGTGAATAAATAGAGGAAGAGAAGACTTCCAAAGGAGTAGTATATATAGTCATATTGTATGCCAATGTAGGGGCACCTTTCTTTTCTAGTAGCTTAATGTATTTTTAATTTCAGTTTTAACGTTTTAAGTATTTCAGCTTTTGTAATCATCTTTTTGTACTCAATTTCCTAGATTAATGAAATTCAGCTTTTAATTCTCAAAGTTATTGTTCAGTTTCTTTTATGTTTCAAAACTGCTTATTAGAATCATCTATTGCTTATTACCTTATTTTCATATTGTTTCTTCATTAAATCAAAAATAAAAAAAATCAGAAAGAAATAGTTGAAAAATAAAAATATTCTAAAGCTTCTTATAAGCTTATTAAAAAGTTAAGCTACTATTTCATTAAGGTTCATTTTAGCTTCTTATAGCTTTTAGTAAGCTTTTCTCTGTCTCAATCTCATCTCAAAAACAAAATAAAAAACCAGTCAACAAAAGTCAACTGAAGCAGATTTGTGTTGAAAAGCTGGAACTGGATCAGATTGGGTTAAGTTGAGCTGGATTTAGAATTAGTTATGGGTTAGGATAGCGATAATTGGTTCTCAGTTGGTGTTAATTTGGCTGGACTATTGTAAGTTTTCATTTCTGCTTCCATTTTTGCATAATCTTCATTAGCTTAGATTTTATAAATATAGTTGTAGTTTCTGCATAATTTAGTTGTTATATTGTTAGATCTGTTCTATTGATAGTTATGGATTGGCTGTAGGAATCGTCTGAGTTGATTGCATTCTTTGTCTTTATAACTAGTGTTTGGATTAAGGTTCAGATAGATGCTATAAGCTAGTACAGAGGATAAGTTCTGCAAACACAGTCTCACCTAGGTTCAACTAAGTCACTTAGGACTTAGTCTTGCACCACTTTCTTCTTAAAGTCAAAATTGCATTTGTACTGAATTCACATGCATCTCAGTTAGGCTAGAACAGAATAGAAGTTGCATTTAGGCTTAGATTAGGATAATATAGCTTAATTAGGTTCCATTACATCCTTAAATAACATAATCAATCAGAAAATTTGATCCAAATCTCACTTAAGTCAACTTTTCATTTCTGTTTCAAAAGTCAAAAGATGGAAAAGCAGTTTTTCACCAAACTGGATAGATTTATCATAGCTTCATTTCTGGTTCAAAATCATTGAAACTTTGGGATTTTCAAGTTCAATTGGTCAAGTTTTGAAATCTGAATTTTGTGAAATTTTTCCAAATCTCTTTAAGCTTCAAATCAGCTCCTCAACTAGGCACCATTTGCCCTATTCACACTCAGCATACACTGAGTGTGTTACAGGCAACTTCCAGACCTTGTGTAGGTCTTGTTTTTGATCACTAGGGTCTGACACTTGGTTTATTGGCTCACTGGTTGGTCTTCTTAAGGATCACAATTCCAGTTTTCCATAAAGCTCTTTTGATAAGCCAGTATATAAGCTGCAACATAGAGGGTAGGGGCTGTTTGGCCAATAATCATTTCTAAGCTTCTAAGTATAAACTGAGCTTGTAGCTTCTTAGGATTAGTTGGAATTAGGTGGAATTATCTTATTTTAGTACAAATTAGCTTCTGTAAAAGTCTGGTAGCTTATAGTGCCCTTTAGCTTATTTTAGAGCTTAATTATTTAAGCAGTTATACATCAGTTTCTAAATCCTTCACATAAGCCCTAGTTTTTATATTTTTCTTAGAATTAGAATAATATTTTATACTTTTCCTGAATTTTTCATAATTTTTCATCACTGTTTGCTATTTTTCTTATTTTAAATCAGTTTTTAAGACTTTTTAATTAGCCTTTATTGCAATTAAATCAGAAAAGCTTCAAAAAAATAAGTTTTCAATTTTCATAGATTAAGATAAATATAAAAAGCAAAAAAATAATTTTTCCAGATTTTTCTTAGTTAAATTTGTAATTTTTAGCAATTTAATTAGTTTTAAATAGTTTTTAAATCATAGAAATTAGAATAAAAATCAGAAAAATACAAATCCAATTTTCAAAAGTTTGTTTAGTTATTTTAGATTTTTGAAAAATAGTTTCACAATTTTCCTCTTTAATTTCATAATTTTTAGTATTTTAATTAAGTTTTAAAGTTTAAAATTAGTTTTTAATTCAAATTTATAAAAGAAAAATCAAGAAAATCCAATTTTAAAAATAGTGATAGCGTTTATTTAATATAATCTAGCTTTTTAACTTTCTTTAATTTGCATTTAAGCCCCTGTAATTTATAACTTTTTCTTTAGGTATAATTATTCAAAATCCACAAACCTTTTCCCGTTCAATATCACTCGATCACTACACGTTTAGCTTCAATCGCACAGCTCGTTGGGACTTAACGACCTGGGGAAACACTAAACTCTCCTGGACTCAATTGCATTGCGTTCTCAAGCTGTCTGACTTTTATTACGGTTGACCATTCACAAGTGGTTGACTTGTGTAATAAACCTGACCGTTTGGGAGCCAATCAACAGTCCTAACAACACCATTAAGGATTTTTTCTCTCACAAAGTGGAGATCAATCTCAAGGTGTTTAGTTCTCTCATGAAATACAGGGTTAGCAGCTATTTTTATAGCAGAATTACTGTCACAATGCAGATCAACAGGAAACAGATTTATACATTCTAAATCCTTAAGAATTTTCAAAATCCAAATGATCTCGCTGGTTAGAGATGCTAGTGTTCTATACTCAGCCTCAGCAGAGGATTTGGAGAGAGTATTTTGTTTCTTATTTTTCCAAGAAATGAGATTCTTATTAAAAAAAACACAGTAACCAGTAACAGACTTCCTAGTAACAATGCATTTGGCCCAATCAGCATCTGAGTATCCTTTAAGAGACACACCAGTATCCTTGGCAATATGAATGCCAAGACCAGGTGATCCTTTAAGGTATCTCAGAATTTTAAAAGCAATTTTAAGGTGAGAAGTCAAAGGAGAAGACATGAATTGACTGAGACAATGCACATCATAGGATATATCAGGTCTGGTATTGGTTAAATAAATAAGCTTTCCCATAAGCTTTTGATAATCAACAACATTCACAAGAGCAGGATCAGAAGCAGTGGGAATATTAGATATAGAAAGTTTAGACATTAAAGGAGTCTTAGAAGGTTTGCAGGCAAGCATACCATATTCAGACAACAAATCTAGAACATATTTCCTTTGATTCAGGCAAATGCCATTATCAGAATCAACAACTTCTATACCCAGAAAGTATTTAAGCTTTCCCAAATCCTTTATCTTGAATTTACTTTTCAAAAACATTTTAAACTTCTCAATTTCACCAAGATTATTTCCAGTCACAATTATATCATCAACATAAACAAGGAGAGCAAGAAACATACCATTATCAGATTTAGTATACAAAGAGTAATCAGATTTACTTTGACTAAATCCATTTTCACAAAGCACAAAGGTGAGTTTAGCATTCCATTGTCTAGGGGCCTGTTTAAGACCATAAATAGATTTTTTAAGTTTGCACACAAGATTCTTACCACCAACATAGAAACCTTGAGGAGGTCTCATGTAAACAGTTTCATCAAGTTCACCATACAAAAAAGCATTGTTAATATCTAGTTGAAATATGGGCCAGGAATTCACAATAGCAACATTAAGCACACATCTCACAGTAACCATTTTCACAACAGGAGAGAATGTTTCCTCATAATCAACCCCTTCCCTTTGGGCACAGCCCATGGCAACAAGTCTAGCCTTGTACCTCTCAATTTCACCATTGGATTTATATTTAAGTTTCCACAGCCATTTGGAGTTCAAGGCTTTTCTACCAATGGGTAATTCAACAACATCCCAAGTATCATTTTCAAGAAGAGCGGCAATCTCTAAGTTCATAGCATCAACCCATAAAGGGTTTTGAGATGCTTCAAATAAGGACTTGGGTTCACAGTTCTTATTCAGTTGAGTCACAAAACACAAATTTTCACCATTTAAGTTAGAGTACCCAACATATTTTTCAATCCCATATTTGACATTAGTTTTAACAACAAAGTCATTATAGTTTTTTGGAAAAACAGAAGTTCTAGACGATCTTCTTAAGGTTTGAGTACCCTGAGTATTTATGTTGGGATCAACATTTCCTTCAGAAGCAGAATTTTCATCAAGTGTGGCTGCCTCAACATCATGCAATCTGGCATCAATGTTATCACTGGATGATCCAGTTGGGGAATCATCAGTGTGCACATTGTCGCCAAGAGTTGCAGAGGGGCTACCTCCACTCAGTGACTCATGGTCACTATTATGTCTAGATACATCTCTCTCATCATCATTAGGAAGCTCAGGGTTATTTAGATCAAAAAAATTCAGCAGGTTATTTTCATGAAAGACATCAGATTCAATATGCTTATTCTTAATACCATTAGATATAGATTCCTTAAAAGGAAATATGGACTCAAAGAATTTAACATCTCTAGACACAAAAAATTGACATCTATCAAGACTATAGAGCCTGTATCCTTTTTGAGAGCTAGAATAACCCATCATAACACATTTTTCAGATCTGCTGGTAAGCTTATCATGACTATTCAGAATAGTAGCAAAACAAAGACAACCAAACATTCTGATATGAGAGAGATTAGGACAGCAATTATAAATCATATGGTAAGGGGATTTTCCATTTAGAACAGAAGATGGTAATCTGTTAATAAGATAAGTAGCAGTTAGCACACATTCATTCCAAAATCTTAAGGGTATTCCCCCCTGAAACATAAGACATCTTGCCACATTCAAGAGATGTCTATGTTTCCTTTAAACCACCCCATTTTGCTGTGGGGTGTAAGCAACAGAAGTTTGATGTGTAATCCCCATGTTATCACAAAACTTGTTAAAGGTTTGATTTTGAAATTCAGTTCCATTGTCACTTCTAAACACTTTAACAGTCTTTTTGAACTGATTTTTAATTGTAAAATATTTTAATAGACTCAAAAACCTCATCTTTGGATTTAATAAGATACACCCACACAGCTCTAGTGTAATCATCAACTATGGTAAGAAAATATCTATGGCCAGAGTGACTGACCACCTTGTATGGTCCCCACAGATCAAGATGAACAACATCACCAAGCATTTTTTATTTATGATTATTTAAAGGGAATGGTTCCCTAGTTTGTTTGGCTCTTTGACAGATTTCACAAACCTCATATTTATCATTTTTTCCAATTTTCAAATAATGTTTTAGAACATCAAGAGCAGGGTCACCAGGGTGGCCAAGTCTACAGTGCCAATCATAAACAGACAAGGAACACTTGTACTCAATGTAACTATTATTACTCTTAGTACCTTCAGTATCTAAATAGTATAAACCACCACATTGTTTACCAATCCCCATAATGTTTTTCAGATTCAAATCCTGATTCACAAAAAAACATTTACTTTCATCAAACACAACTAAGATCTTATTATCTTTAGCAAGTTTATGAACAGAAATCAAGGTCACACAGTAGTCAGGAATGACAAGAACATCTACCAGGACAAGACCATTTCCTAGTCTAAGATTTCCAATTTTAGAGATGATAGCATTAGTGCCATTTGGGTGCGAAACTTTGATATTAAGATGAGATATATCATAAACATTTTCTAACTCTTTCTCACTATTGGTCATGTGCTGATTAGCACCTGAGTCCACAACTTTACCAACATAATTCATCTTTGTCATAGAACTAGAACTGGAACAAAAAAATTTATCAAAATTGTCATTGAACAGTTTGCTAGAATTAAAGTAAGTACCTGCCATGTTGGCTTGGACATTTTTCTCAAACATTTTGTTCTCCTTAATAAGGGAGACCAAAGTGGCAAGTTGCTCATCAGTGAACCCTGAGGATCCAGAGGGACTATCAGACCCTGAGGACCCAACAGAGTTGTATGCAACATTTTTATTCTTACCACCTTGTCCCCCTTTCTTTTTTCCAAAATCAGTAGGGTATCCTATGATTTTAAAGCATCTGTCTATAGTATGACCAATATAACCACAATGCTCACACACAACTTCAGAGTTAGAATTCGCATTAGGTCTTATCACATTAGTGCCACCAGGTTTGTACCCAGTGTTGGAATTGGGTCTGAATGCAGTAGAGTTATGTCTAGCATTAGTATATGAGTTCTGATTTTTTTGAAAGTTGTTTCTAGCAGGACCACTGGCTAAGAAAGCAGAGGTCTGACCCCTTTGAGAGGCACCAGAATTGGTTCCAGATGGCAATCTGTGAGATTCCTCACTAGAGATAATGACATAAGCCCCTTTAACATCAGGTAAGGTCTCTCTAGATAAAATGGAACTTCTAATACTCATGTAAGACTCATCAAGACCCATCAAAAATTGCATAAGTTTCAGCAGTTGATTATGCTTTTTAAATTCATCAGATGCAGTGCACACACAATTAGGCAACTCAACCAAGGCATCATACTGTTTCCACAAAGCATTCAATTTATGATAATAGTCAGACAGATTAGAGCCATTTTGTTTCAAAGAACTGATTTTATGATGCAGGTTGAATATCACAGAACCATCAACTTTATGATATGTTTCCTTTAACTCATTCCAAACATGTTTAGCTTTTTTAGAGAAAATTTGGCCAAGGAATAACTCCTCAGAGATAGAATTCAAAATCCATCCAAAAACAACAGCATTAACTCTATCCCATTGCTTAGCTAGAACCTCATCAGTAATGGACCTTTTACAAGAGCCATCAATAAAACCAATTTTATTCTTACCCTCTAAGGCAAGAAGCATAGCATTAGCCCAAATTTGATAATTTTCAGTCCCTCTAAGTTTGACAGAGATAACAGTAAGCACAGCAGAATCATTAGGATGCAAATGTAGAGGATTACTAACATCAAGTTTACCAATAAGAGTGACAGGATCACTGACACTCTCATTGTCAGAATGACCATGTTCAGACATAATAACAAATAATCAACCACACAAACAAGGATAGAAAGAAAAAACAACAACACCTTATACCTTCTCAAATAACAAATAATCTCCAACAACCAAAAAAACTTCTCAAATGTCCCTCAACCTATCCTCCAGCATTCTAAACAGAAAAATAAAGGACATAAATAAAAAGAGAGAGACAAGAGGTGTTACAGAGCTATCTCCGCAGCACAATCGAACTGTTTCTCCTAGATTCACTTAGTCTAGGAGGCAACAGAACCGCCAAGCCACGAACCACTTTGCTTCTCCTAGATTCACTTAGTCTAGGAGGCAACAAAGCCTTCAACACCAACAACGATAACAACCAGGACCAAGATCCCCAAACAATAGAAAGTTTTTTTTTAAACCAACCTTCGCTCTGATACCATGTAGAAAAACATGATATGCAGAAACAAAAACCTTTTATATAGCTCAATCAACTCAAAGTTCAACAGCGGAAAATAACAACCATAAAAGATCACCACAGCTACTCTGGTGTGATCCTATTATCTAACTTGATAATAGTTTTACAATAATAAGACAATAATAACAGATATATATGATCTTGAGACAAAGTCTCAAGATCTGTACAAGATGAGAGAGAGATTTTTTATAACGGCTCAGAAAACCAAATACACTCTTCTAACCCTAGATGAAGAGAAAGGGAGCTCTTATATACTCGGTCTTCCAAACGGTCACAAAACAGCTGGGCTGAGAAAGGCTTGGGCTGAGACTTGAGAGGATGGGCCTGAGAGCAACTTGGGCTTGACAATACCTGAAACATAAAACATAAAACAAGAGAACACACAAGGGGATATTGAGTTATACATAATAATAATAATAATAATAATAATAATAATAATAATAATAATAATAATAATAATAATAATAATAATAATAATAATAATAATAATAATAATAATAATAATAAATAAAAAAAAAAAAAAAAAAAAAAAACTTATAAGTTATCACAAAACTGCATTAGTGTGGATCAAGAAGACGCAAGGTACGATTTAAGGATCTTGTTAGCTTTAGAGATTTCTATTTCCCTAGTTTAACGTTTGCATCCAAGTTGTCAATTTTTTCATACTCAATAACTTGAACAATCAAGTCTAATAGAATAAATTTACATGTCACATATACATAATCTTATAAAAACATATATGTTTAAATTGAAAGAGGGATATAACTCGCCGAATTGACCAAGTGCTTCAGTATCACGTTCCAATATTTCCTTAAACGGGTTGAAGTCAGAGCCGTGAAATGAACCTTGAAAATCGTCTATCTTCTCAACCATTGTCTTGTTATTAAAGTTAGGGACGCATCGGGCTGGGCATTATTGGATAAAAAGGTTGAATCCTGCCCGCACCGAATATTTTAAAAAGTAATAGCTTCACCCTTCATTCAATTGGTGTTTGTAATCTGTAACTACAAAATCAAACACGTAGTTGTAGAATAATATGATTGATATTATTGATTGTGATTGATCCCCTGCAATACATGATTACATGCCAACTATATACCACAAGTCGGTATATTCTAGAAATGGGCTAAGATGGGCTTGGGCCCGTACAATGATAAAGGCTAACACTCCCCCGCAGTTCGAGCGGCGAAATCGCGAAATCTCGAACTGGAGATTAAAGCTAATAAACAATAAACTAAAGCAAGTAAATAAATGTTGATGAAGACATTCGACAGCAAGCGGAAGCATCTTTAGCAGCAGGCAACAAACCGGATGAACCAAAGTATCCGTACCAAACAGGATAAACCAAAGTATCCTGACCAATTTTTTTTTTTTTTTTTTTTTTTTTTTTTTTTTTTTTTTTTAACAGTCGTCTCGGGAATAAGAACCCTAGATTCGACACCAATAAAAGTCGTCTCGGGAATTGATACCCTGGATTCGACACCAACAAAAGTCGTCTTGGGAATTGATACTCTGGATTCGACACCAACAAAAGTCGCCTTGGGAATTAATACCCTGGATTCGACATAACAACAATTTTTATTTTTATTTTTTAATCATCATCACAAAACAAGAATAGAAGTAACCCCACCACATATTTGCTTTTGCTTTTATACTTTTATGATTACCACTTACTTTCCACACAAAAAGCATCCTATCATCATTATTCTCATATGGCTACTGGTGATCTTGTGAGGAATGAGTTGGCTTCCAAAGGACCTCTTTCTAATCAGCTTGCTGAGATAGTGAATCAAGGGAAATTCTTGAAACATATCAACCCATCAAATTGACAGATCGGTGCATTTTTTTTTTTTTTTTTAGAGAATGGAGGTGAGGAAATGTGGTGATGGTGAGAAGAAGAAGAAGAAGAAGAAGAAGAAGAAGAAGAAGAAGAAGGAGAAAGAGCAAGATGAACATGATGAGAAGAAGCATGAGGAGGAAGAGCAAGATGAGGATAAGATAGAGGAGGAAAAAGATGACGATAGGGATGTTGAGATTGATGAAAATGAGCAAGAAAAGTCGGATGTGAAGATTGACCGAGAAGAGGTAGACGTGATCGGTGAAGAAAAAGAGACAGAAGAGAGTGACGAGAAAGAAAATGATAATGAAAATGAGGATGTAGGTGAAGAGGAAGATGGTCAAAGTCACACGGAAAACGAGGTTTCTTCAGTGGAACATAATGAAGATGGAGCAACAGAACATACCCACGAAGCACGTGAAGAAAACTACAAGGCAGATGAAGAAGAAGATGAGGACGGTGGCACAGGGTACCGGTACAACCAGAAGAGAAAAGAAAAGGTTTAAAAGAGAGCCCTCCGAACCTCCGGCGTGTAGCCAGCGGCCGGAGGTGGCTGCGGAAGATTGAAGTAGCCGGCGGCGGTGGAAGAATTAGTGCTCTGAAACCATGTAGAATAATATGATTGATATTATTGATTGTGATTGATCCCCTGCAATACATGATTACATGCCAACTATATACCACAAGTCGGTATATTCTAGAAATGGGCTAAGATGGGCTTGGGCCCGTACAATGATAAAGGCTAACAGTAGTAATCTACTAAAATAATATCCAAACTAAATAAAACTAAAAAACATAAATACATAGTACTTAGTAATACATTTACGTATACCTTCTCTACGACACTCAGATCGGAAATGAACCGCTCTCGCCATTGGGTTATGTCTACAAAAGAGGTGAAGTGTTGTTACTGTTAAGGCCGGAATGGAGTGATAATTGTTAGACCAGTGATTCACCTTCATGAATGTATATAGCTCTATGAGAGCCCAAGTGACATAGGATATACATGATTTCTTTCATGAATTGATTTAGAGGTATCAATTAAGTTTCTTATATCGGGTAGAGATTTACACATGATTTGAAGAAGAATCATATAAAAAGATTTGATTAATGGTATGGTAAATAATTTCCAAACTCAAATGCAAACTCAAATAAACTTCTATTACATACATAAAAGACTTCCAAAAATTCTATACACGCTACTATAATAATAGTTGGCCAAGTTATTAATGCATGATCCTGAATTTAAATGATAATTAAAGAGAATAAGTTAATAACCGATTTTGGCCCTATGTTTTGAAAAGAACGGATTCAAAGTTCTTGGCTGCCACGTGTCACATTGTGAGGCTTTAATATATTTGAAAAAAATTGATGAAGAGGGAGGTAGAAAAACTCGAGTATAGATAGATTCCTTCCGCCCCTTTGTTACCCGAGGATCCTGTTTGGCTTAGGGGAAATTCTTCGAAAGAAGAACATAAGTATACTTGGTGCACCACCAGTCAGTAGATTACCAAATTTCTCTTTACCACAAGAACCATTAGATCTTGCTTATGGAGTTCCTGGTTTTGTTAATGCATTCCGTCCTCCTGTGTTTGGATTGAGTTTTTCTGAATGGCTTTATCGGTATAATAACAACCTCAGTCTCGAGCTCCCCAGTTCTAATCAACACAGGCCAGTTTTGGAAAACAACCTTGCAGGAAATCTTGGAAACTTTCAAGGATATGATGGTGGTCCGAGGTATGATCTTATCGATAAGTGGGGAAACCCTTTGCTTACTAACCGAATGGTGTATTTCGAGAACCCAAATTAGATGGAGAAGCCTTCGTTTGGCTACCAAAGACCAAACGTCGGCGCTGCTGGTAGTGGTGAGCTTAGAGCAGAACAACCACAACATTTGCAGCATATAAAAGGGACCCAGTTTTGCTACTGGTAGTGGAATTTTGGAAGAAAAAGCATCCCAGTTTCTGTATCAGTTACCACTATGTCTATTTCAATGGAGCATAAAACAGCAGCTGCATTAGCGAAACCGCATAAGGAAATGGGTCAGAACCGAAGCTTATCAAGCGATATTCATGCCCTTATCCTGGTTGCAAAAGGAATAAAGATCACAAGAAGCTCCAGCCATTGAAGACAATATTGTGTGTAAAAAATCATTATAAGAGAACTCATTGTGATAAAAGCTATACGTGTAGCCGTTGCAACACCAAGAAATTCTCTGTTATTGCACATCTTAAAACACACGATAAGCATTGTGGAAGAGACCGATGGCTTTGTTCGTGTGGAACAACGTTCAAGAAAGGATAGGCTTTTTGGTCATATTTCTCTTTTTCAAGGCCATACTCCCGCCATTCCATTGGATGAAACAAAAGGAGGACCAGTTAGTGTACAAGAACAAGGGGATACTAACAATAATAACACCGAAGGGCCTAAAGATGTTGGATTCTTTGATTTCAATTTTAATTCTAATGGTGCGAGTGGATCTGGAGTTCAAATTGGTGGCGAGCCTAATGTTTGTTTTTCACCAATGAATGGGTTTCAAGAGCTCCCTCGATCTCTGTTTGAAGAATCAGACAGTTTGTCATTTCTTTTATCCTCAGGGTCTCTTACCTGTGGAAGAATGGAGGGGAGTCTAGCTCCAAGGATCTGTGACGATGACGAAAATTTGTAGCAAATTGGTAGTATGATTAGTTGTTTCTATGTTTTGACGTTGCATTTTAGCCCATAGTCTCCGTCTATTATAACTCTGCCTTTCATATATTGGAATAAATTGATGGTTTATTTATTTATTTTTTATATGCAAAAACATGTCACTCGATATGTTTCTTTTGCCACTTTGTGGTGAAAACTGGATATAAGAATAGTAGAGATAGTTTGATACCTGATGCCGTTGTTTTCAGGAGTCTTAAACAATTGTCGCTTCAGATCTCCTAGCCATTCTAGATCATCAGAAAAAGCAATTGACTTGGCTTTTCCTGATCTAATGTAGGTAAGAATAAACGGATTTTTGTAGACAAACCCCTTTTGAGGCTATATCAGGAAACTAAATTGTATGTCTCTTTAGGTTCGTTAAGGACGGCAGCCAACATGATATTGCTGTTAGAAGTGGATACTATGGTTTGGTGGTTAAAATCATCTCTTGTTCTTTCAATTTGGTTAGGTCGGGAATTTCATTGGCGTTGATAGTATTTTAGTTTCAGTAGTTGTTATCTGGGATTGTAGTCTGGTAGTGTTTCCAGGATTGCTATCTTTATTAAATCTGTTTTGTAGTTGTGGTTCAGTGATAGGTATGGTAAGATGATAGTATTGATGAAGTTTGTGAGTTAATGGACCTGTTATATCTTGTTAATGGATTTATCTGTTTGAATATATATGAAAAGGAAATGATGCAGATAGAAACAAAGAATGTATCCTCTTACTCATTGCTTTACTTATCATTCTAATGTAACATGTCAATCGTATATATACACTCTCATACACTGTTTAACCCTGTTTTGGTGGTTTGCTGTCATGCTATTTTTTCAAGTGTGTTTGTTGTTAGCCTCTGATGTAGGTGGTTCTGTTGTTTCTTGTTGTTTTTGGCCCCTTTTGCCTGCATCTCATAGGCTTGAATGTTGCTTTTTGTGATCTTCTTTTTTGTTTTAATAATACTGAAGACGCATAGCGCCGACAATGTATAATAGCAAGAATTTGTTTGTATGTGTATTTATTTTAATTTTTGTATATATGGGTGTAGTCTCTCTGCTACTGATTATCTGTCAAACCTGCTCAACAGAACGAATCATTAAAAAAACCAAAAAACAATTGCAGTAATTGTCTACATTTTTTAAGAACCCGTATGTGTCCTTTTATGGTAGGTAAAACAAAAAAATAGCAGTAACACATCTGGTAGACACATGTACATGAAAGCAAGTCACCACAAACTTAGCAACCTATGAAAAAAATGGGGACAAATGGTTAGAGCTTCTAAAAATGACAATAAGCAGAATATGTTTTATCTAGAGATTGTCTATCTTTTTAAGCTCCGAAAGTTCTAATTCTTCGCTTCCATAACAAATACCGAGATCAAAGCGAGAATGTGGCTGTTTGTATCTTCATAAAACCTAACCGTTATTTCTATCAAATACTTAGCTTTGTTTCCCTTCAGTTCTTAGTTATAGCAGCCACACAACCAACAAATAAATAAATTTCACTTGATCATTCTCATCAGCATAATTATATTAAGATTCTAAAAAAATATGATTCCTGGACATTTTCTTGATCATCTAAGTAGAATCCATACCTTTTTAGATATCAATAATCAGTAACCAAACATCAACAACGCATAAAATTTTCATAAAAAAGCACACCTTAAAAAATTATGAATTTTTCAATCTAATCATGGCACAGCAAACATGGCGCTATAGCGGCTCTATGGAAACCATCATGTCACATGACACAGTTATAACATAAAGACACCAAGCACTCTAGCCAAAAATAAGGAACATGGAAACTAAAAAGGTCAATAAACAAGAATCATGCACAAAAGAAACCACATCCAATACTGCAAACATATATAGTGCCATGTTCTACTAACAAAGTTAGTAACCAACAATAACTAACATGCAGATTAAAAAACCATTAACCGACAACCATGCATAAAATCCAGGTGTTAAAAATGACATTCAATCTCGCTTCAGCATCATGTAGGCTCATCAAGCATCCTCATCACAAGCATCCTCATCAGCAGTCTGGTTGGATGGAAAGACCTCCAAGTCCAAATGCACAAAATAACCTCTCATCCTGGAAAACAAAACCAGAAAGTGCCAATCACGACTTGTCTTGATCAAAACTTTCCCAAATGATTTCTGAGGATGCTTGAAGGTTAGTTTGTAACATCCACGAGACAGCTTAAGATCCTCCTCAATCAAACAGATAACATCTTCAAACACAAAAGTAGACGGCACAATTTTATAATACTTGGTCTGCACAGCAACATCATTAATAACAATAGTCATTTCATAATCACCCCCATGAATCCTTACTAGTTTTCCGTCACACCCCTTCCACTCAAAGATGTTTAATTGCTCAAGCCTTGCTTTGAAAGTCGACAAGTCAACTGCATATAAAGTATAAACATATCAAAACTTGATAAAACTTGCACAAGATAGTATCATATCAATAAGAAAACAATGCAAATACAAATATTCATGGTGCTGATCATAAAGGGATATGTAAATAACGCTGATGTATAACATAATATAAGCACAAAAAATAATAAATAAAGCAAAGTCAATATTAACTCATCTTCTATATAGGTACTGATTTAATAGATTTGTGGAATCTGAATGGGTATGGTAACCTGAAAACAAGCATTTAGTATTCAACATGGGCTCGGGTATAATTATTAAAAGCCATTTTCAAAACAGGTATTCGTTTGACTGTTGTCGTGGTCAAATGTAATATGAATAATAGAAGCCAAAAGATAAAAAAGCCACACAAATTAATTCATGCTATACTAAATAAAAGCCAAGATGATGTGTACCCAGAAGAATTAAAAGAGAAAATGGAAATTAGAGATGAGCACCAGGAATCGAATTTCTAAACATATGGTCTCAGGTAAGTATGGGTTACATTTATTCATGGGAGTGATACCAAATACACCCAAAATGTATGGAATTTAGTAACACAACCATCAGTTGTAATGCATACTAATTAATACGCCGACCTCCATTGGTACAAATTTATGTTAAGAAAATTCATCAGAGTTATGGTGTAACAGACAAAAAAACAAAAACGCTGGCATGGTGCGGTGGTACTAATTAAATGCATATAGTTTGAAAATAGATTCACTATCAATTACTTTACCATTGAAAAAAGCTCGGGCATCCTCAAAAGTCACTGATCCATTGTTTAGCTTAAGAATTGCTTGCTTTGTTAAGCCATCCGTCGAGTTCTGTCAAATATTAATCAACACAAACTATTACAGATTACAAAACAGATTCAAATCCATATATAAACGTACAAACATATGTGCAAAAAATCTGAACTACCACTAAAAAAACACAAATTACATGACTCAAGTTATATCGAGATACCTCATCACAAGCCTCCTCATCAGAAGAATCCTCAACAAAAACATTCTTACCATAAGCACCCTCCTCATCAAAAGAATCCTCATCACAAGAACCCTCCTCCCAAAGATTCACAAAAGAAGGTTTCTCAAACCAAGTATACTCCCAAGGATCCTCATGACAAGCATCCTCATCGGCAGTCTGGCTGGATGGTAAGACCTTCAGGTCCAAATACACAAAATAACCTCTTGAACCTGGAATACTTAACAAGAAAGTGCCAATCACGCTCTGTCTTGACCCAAACATTCCCGAATGATTTGTTAGGATGCCTGAAAGTTAGTTTGTAAGATCCAGGAGACAGCAGACAAGCCTTCTCAACCATATGTATAACATTGTCAAACGCAACATGGGACCGCACATAATAATGATTAGTGTACTTCACACCATCATCATCTGTCAGCGTAAGAACAAGATTTAGTTCATAATCACCCCCATGAATCCTTAATCGTCCGTACATAGGATCTTTCCAAACAAAGATGTTCATTTGCGCAAGCCTTGCTTTGAAAGTCGACAAGTCAACTGCATATAAAGTATATAAACATATCAAAACTTGCACAAGATAGTATCATATCAATAAGAAAACAATGCAAATAAAAATATTCATGGTGCTGATCATAAAGGGATATGTAAAGAACGCTGATTTATAACATATGTTATAGGAAGAAAAATTAATTAATAAAGCAAAGTTAATATTAACCTGAAAACAAGCATTTAGTATTCAACATGGGGTCGGGTATGATTATCAAAAGCCATTTTCACAACCAAATATTTGTTCATGGGAGTGATACAAAATACACCCTAAATGTAAACACAACCATGCATAACAATTAAACGCCAAATTCTATTGGTAGAAATTTATGTTTAGAAAATTTGTCAAAGAGTTATGGTGTATAGTATATAATAACAACAAAAACGTTGCATGGTACTAATTAATTGCATAGAGTTTGAGAATAGATTCAGTATCAATCACTTAAGAAATTACCATGAAACATAGCCCGGGCTTGCTCAAAAGTCACTGTTCCATCATTGAGCGCAAGAATTTGATCCTTTGTTACGTCCTCAATCGAAATAATTAGGTCCTCCATCGAATTCTTCTGTCAGAGCTTAATCAACAACACAAACTATTACAAATTGCAAAACAGACTCAAAGACATACATAAATGTAGAATCATATGTGCAAAACATATTTATAGAAAAAATTAAAGTTAACCAAACACTCAAACGAATAATAAACACAAACTGTAGTTGATTTTGCAGGTGATTTAGGTTAGCTGTGTTTCGTATCTCTCATTAATCAACCGAATAATCTTTATATTGAATACAAACCCTACCAATAGATACACGGGCTTAGCCCCAATCTACAATGGGCTGACTATGCTAAATACGACTATCACAAACTACATGCTAAAAAATACAGTAATAATAATCTTTTATTTATTTATATAATAAAGGAAAACCCTTAACATGGACTTTCGTATTTCGGAAAGGGGCAATTGCATGTATACCCACTAAAATTTGCATATTTGCATATACATATATACCCAAAACATGCTTAAGTTGCATTGTACATCATGCATTAAAAACTTGTATTATGAGAAAATATGCAAATTTTTTAGTTTTAGTGGGTATATATGCAATTCCTTCTTTCGGAAAAAAGAATGTTTCCTTATTAAGTAATAACTAATTTAATTTTTATCTTTTAAAAGAATATTTAATGAAAAAAAAACTCTAATATTTTATTAATTTGGAAAATAAAGTTAAAATTTTCGTTTTATCAAATTAATTTTTAGAAAAAAAACCAAATATACACATGTACTTTATAGTTATTATTCTATAGTTTTGGATTAAAGTGTAAACTAACAAAACAAAAAGCGGAGTTCTTCTATTCATTCGTGACAAACACACACAAAGAAACACAAAAGAAGAAGAAAAAAAACTCAGTGACACAAAAAAAAATACGGCGACTAAAAAATCTTAACAAACATTGCTCATTCTGATTGATCGAAGGTGTGTTTTTCAATTAGTGAATTCAAAGTATTTTAATCTTTGACTTGTTGATTAATGTATTAATTTAGGGCTTTTGCTTTTTTAGTAATTAAGTTGCGTGTTTGTGTTCTTGTGCTTTACATGATGTGGTACAACTAGATTTGTGTTGAGTTATATGGGAAAGTACTGTAACGTATGATAAATTTGTGTTTGTTGTGCTTATTTTTTAGTAAACTGTTTTTGTTAGGTGTTTTTGTTATGTCAACAATCAAAATTTGTTAAGAATTACGAGTTAAATCAGTTGTAAGTCTTTAAAATTAACTATACGAGTGATAAAATACCTTTAATCATTAGATGTTTATTATCTACTTCTATGCCATTTACATGATCTTTGGATGTGCCTTTTGAAAGTGACCATGTATTACTGAATTACTATAATCGTAATATAATGCATGAGAGGTGGCAAAACAGGCGGGTTAGGCGGGCAACGGGTAAAAAAAGGCACGGATAAAAAACGGGCACGGGTCAAAACAAGCAAACTTATAATTTGGATCAAACGAGCACGGGTTAATATGATGTAAGTTCATCTTTTTGGTCAGAAAACGTGTCTAACTTTTAAAAACTTGATTTAAATTAACTAAATAATATGACAATTGTTCACACATTAGTAACTTTCATACTCATGTTAGTGACACTTGAAATCGATGACAGCCTTAAATTTGTTTTAGAAACCATGAACAAAGTTATAGCTTATAAGTTTGTCCAACCCTTAATTGTTAGACTCAACATATCCATCATTTTGGGAAGAAATAAGTTAACAACCTTAAATATGCACACAAAAAAACTTGAAACTTTTGCATCTGAACTAAAAAAGTCTGTCCATTGACCATGTCAAAGTCACACAGTCAAAATGGTGCAGTCTTAACTATCTTAGTAAATGCTATACTACCTCTTTTTCCATTACAACATAATTAAACTTCTAAATAAAACAAGTAGTTAATATACATTTTATTTATCTATACATTATTTTAGTTATCTTAGTAAACGCTTTACTATCTCTTTTTTATAGTACAATAATAGTCACTATTTCAAAATGGTGCATTTACAAACTTACAACTATCATCACCAACAAAGAGTGCTCATTGAGCAACATTTATATAGTCAAAAGCCCACAGACTCGTGCGCTAATAAAAGAACTAGCCTTGAGTTTTAATTTACTTATAGCTCGCTCACACCTATACCAGCAATAATGCTATACTACCTCTTTTTTCCATCTAGTTAAACATTAGTTTTAAAAGTTCGGGAGCCTAAATATATTAAGGGGTGTCTGAATAATTTTATTTTCACGAAATGCTCACGTTTAATAGCTTATCAGTCCCAAATAGCCTCTTATTTGAAGTATAAAACAGTCTCAATCACCCTTAGTTAAGGTATAAAGACAGTCTTAAACACCCCTTAATTCGAATGGAAAAAACAATCCCAAACACCCTTAATTCTGGTATAAAAATAGTCTTAAACTTTTCTTACTTCGACTGTAAAACAGTCCCGAACAACCCTTTATTTTAGGTATAGAAACATTTTTAAACACCCCTTAAATACATCTATCCAAACAGTCTCAAAAACCCCTATAGTTCATCGATTAAACAGTTCCTTATAATGTACATAATTAAAGATACATATTAATTAATTTGACTATCTAAGGAAAAAAATTCGGAACACATATATGATATGGTATGATCCTTGATATACGATTGGGATTGTTGCTGAAGAAGTGAGGGTTGGAATAAATGACTAAGAAAAGAACAAGGAAACTGTAGAAATAATGCTTAATTTTGTGACAAAGTAGAGCCAAATTTGAGAATACATAAATTATGAGTTCAGTTTTTTTATTTAATAACTAATGAAAGTAGTTACTCTGATAATAATCAAGTATCTTCAAGTGCATCTGGATCATGGGGTCAGATCTTAATACCAACCTCACAGATGCAAATGGGAGTGTGAGCTCAAGTTATTCACATGGAAGAGCCATGAAGACAGGTTGATAGTGTCACACCCCGCCGAAGGCGAAAACGCGAGGTGTAACGAAATCAATATATATAGCAAAAGATGATAGAACAATACTGAACATAATAGTATATAAGAAATCCCAACATTTACATTGTTATTACAAGATTACATTGTTTTTAGTCTGACATATGACACTTATGAAATCCATGAGATGTAATAACTTAGGTTCCACTTTCACTTAAATCACCTGAAATGCATGAGAAAGTGGGTCAACTATGAAAATAGTTGGTGAGTACACACGTTTTAAATAATATGAAAACTTTTAAGAGAGAGTCTAAGTTTTTGGTCAAAGAGAATAGTCCACAAGGCAAAGGCGTTGTCAATCCATTCAGTTGCAAGTCCCACTCATACAAGACTTGTAACCTATGTGTTCACAACCCATTGCTTAAAACCCGCATGTCTAGTAGTCAAGAACACGTTGTCATTATAGTTCACAATCCACGTATATAATAATATATGCCGGGCAAAGCCCCTAAAATAAATAATATGCGTCCCGTAAAATAGTGAACGAGATGTTGGCCGACCTCTAATAGCGCTATCCATACTACCTACCGATAGGAAACTAACAATGTGAATGTACGAACAGTACATCATACAACTATTATATGCAATTAAGAACGCTCCGAACATAGGATACTTTGCACGCTCCACCAATAAGGCGAGACTTTAGGTCAAGAACGCACCACCACAACAGAGAGACTTTGCACGCTCCACCCATAAGGCTAGACTTTAGGTCAAGAACACTTCACTGAAACGGAGAGACTTTTAGGTCATAGTACATACGGTACATTAACCTCAAAACAAGTCATAAGTTCGTAATTAAGTTTAAGAGTTTAAGTTGAGCTCAAAAAGTTTAAGACAGTCAAAGAGTTCAAAATATATCAAAAGGTTAAAAAATAGTCAAAGGGTTCAAAATCAAGTTAAACAAGTTCAAAATAGTCAAAAGGATTCCAATTAAGTCAAAAGTGATTAATTATATGTCAAAGGCTCAAAATCAAGGCCAAGGGTTCAAATAAGAGTGTTCATATTGTTTCGAGTATAATCTATTTACGAGTTCAATAAATTCAATAAAGTGCAAACAATATAGTTTAAGTATAGTTCATGCATTCCACCCCCAAAATGATTAAAATAGTTAAAAAGGCGGCTCGTAAATACTCACCTCAAGCAATCAGTAACTAGTACAATACCCGTTCGTTGCCCGGGTTCATCATTACAATAATTTACCAAAAACTTGTTTTGAGTGTGTAATATATATATATATATATATATATATATATATATATATATATATATATATATATATATATATATATATATATTCGATTTCTTTTCCTCCTCTTGATATTGGCTACTGAGAAAGCATCCTCCACATTTTTATCCTACATATGAATACGAACAGTGAACCCATTAGATACAAATTAAGTTAAATTTTATTTAGGTGCAACTAATATATGCATTATCTATCTATATCATCTTTAGAATTTTATTAACACTCAAAAAGGCTTTCTGATCAGTTAAACTCTCAATACTCTCAATGTCCATAAGAGCATTGAAGCTCCATGTTGCAAGTTTGCCTCACTTTTTGTTTTCTTAGAAATGTGATTCAAATAAAAACAAATTATCAGCTTTTGGTATATGGGATATAAAAGTGAGTGAGACAAATATGACCAACCCATCAAGTAACGAATAGATATCCAGTTCAACGTGTGTGTCAGACTGATGTTCAAAGAAATTGAATCTGCATTACGCCTTCATACAAATATGAAAATACGATTCATTTTTGGAATATGAAAAAAAAGTGTAAAAATAAATGTTACCTCGTCAAACAACGGATGAATACCCATGCAACATGTTCAAATATATCCAGTTCCACACGTGTGCTCAGATTGATGTTCAAAGATAGGAAAACTATATTAGGCCAATTCATACGAATATGAGTACACAGTTCCTTTTTTTTGGAAAGATGAAACCAAAAAAGTGTGAAAATAGACGTTACCTCATCAAATAACGCATGAATACCCATGTCCACATTGTTCCCGGCTTGATATTCAAAGAAACAAAAAAGGTTAAGTCTTCATAAAATATAAAATGATAAGGTAAGATGTTGAAACGTGATATCGAAAAAGTGTAGACTCGAAAGTTACCTTGATTTCTTCATTGACAGTCATTTTGACTTCGGCGTCTAACTCGTTTCTAGCTTCGTTAGTGAGCATATTGTTTGATAGTCCCTCTGTGTAAATGCAAGAAAAGAAAGGTTTAAAATAATCGCTTGGTAACATAATGGATCAAACATATTGCATTGTACTCATACCTCCATTTTCTTGTATATAATTTCTTTTTATCCTGTGAAAATGATTGATTGACCAATTTTTTACAAATGAGTATGAGTATTGATGCGTTTACCCTTTAATTTTAAAAACTACTGTAAACCATCACATGGCTATATGGAGAGAATAAGCAGATTTTTTAGTGAATTAGTTTCATAGCTTTGTTAGTCAAAGTTTAAGTATGCTATTTTCTTGTTTGTAGATAACTGCATGCGTCTAATGTTAATATATTATAAATATTTAAAACTTATCATTTTCCATTAATTTAGCACATGGATATAATAGGTTTCAATGCTTCCGTTATTACCTCCAGTAAGTTACAAAAGATAATCAATGAATTAGAATGGTGCAGATTAAAACATCATATGATCCTACGGATGTTAAAAATTTCTGTAAAAGTCACCATCGGCAATAGAATAGTAATATGCTACAAGTAAGTGTGCACGGGAAACGATGCATGATACTCTAGTCGCAACCTAAAGTAATAATGTGTTTTAGGTAATGCAATAATGTCGTGTATGCATATTTTATGAAAGTTATATCACCCCTACATGTTTGTTTGTAAACTTAGTTATAAAGTATAACGTTACTTAATATTTCTTAGCGATAGTCAAAATATAATATTTTTGGACTTTTAGTAAGTACATATCGTAACTACGATATGAAAGTTTCAATAATATATATTTTGAAAATTTTCTGACTCAACAAAAATATATACATAAAACGCTACTTTGTTAATTTAGTCTGTTTTGCCTGAAACGATCGTTAAGACTTCCAAAAATGACATTTAAGATTTCTGACAGCTTTTGGTAAAAAGCTGTGAATAGTGTTTTTATATGGTTTTCGACCAAGAATTAAAAGTGTCAAAACTCTCTCGTTTTAACTCCGTTTTCAAAGTTCAACCTATCCTTACGAAGGTATTTAAGTATAGGGTGAAGGCTGAGAATACGTAACAAACTTTCTCAAATATACCGAAATACGTAACATACAAATTTTATTATTTTTGTACGTAAATAACTTTCAAATTTTGTTCAATGTACGTAATATTGACAGTTTTCAAGTTTTAAAGTTACAACATTGGTCCCTGTCGTTTGCATTCACTTTCACCGTTAGTCATTTGACATTTTTTCACTTAAAAAAATTACAGTAATGGTCCTTGTAGTTTGCTTTGACTTTCACCATTAGTCCTTTGTCTTTCATCTTTTTTATATACGTTTTTTACGCGTTTTTATACACATTTTTTTACATATTTTTATACACACGTTTTTTACACACGTTTTTATATACATTTTTTACACATTTTTATACACGTTGTTTACACGTTTTTATACATGTTTTTATACACGTTTTTATGTACGTTTTTATACACTTTTTATACACGGTTTTATGTTCCGTTTTTTATACGTTTTTACATGTTTTTATACACGTTTTTTATATACGTTTTTATATACGTTTTTTATATACGTTTTTTACATGTTTTTATACACGTTTTTTACACACGTTTTTATATACGTTTTTTACGTGTTTTTATACACGTTTTTATATACACGTAAAAAACGTATATAAAAACGTGTGTAAAAAACGTTTTTACACACATTTTTATATACGTTTTTTACATGTTTTTATACACGATTTTACGCACGGTTTTATATACACGTAAAAAACGTATATAAAAACGTTTTTTACACACGTTTTTATATACGTTTTTTACGTGTATATAAAAACGTGTGTAAAAAACGTGTATAAAAACATGTAAAAACGTATATAAAAACGTGTGTAAAAAACGTGTATAAAAACATGTAAAAAACGTATATAAAAACGTATATAAAAAACGTGTATAAAAAACGTGTAAAAACGTTTTTTACACACGTTTTTATATACGTTTTTTACGTGTATATAAAACCGTGCGTAAAATCGTGTAAAAAACGTATAGAAAAACGTATATAAAAAACGTGTATAAAAACATGTAAAAACGTATAAAAAACGGTACATAAAACCGTGTATAAAAAGTGTATAAAAAACGTACATAAAACCGTGTATAAAAATGTGTAAAAAATGTGTATAAAAACGTGTGTATAAACATGTAAACAACGTGTATAAAAATGTGCAAAAAAATGTATATAAAAACGTGTGTATAAAAATATGTAAAAAAATGTGTATAAAAACGCGTAAAAAACGTATATAAAAAAGATGAAAGACAAAGGACTAATGGTGAAAGTCAAAGCAAACTACAAGGACCATTACTGTAATTTTTTTAAGTGAAAAAATGTCAAATGACTAACGGTGAAAGTGAATGCAAACGACAGGGACCAATGTTGTAACTTTAAAACTTGAAAACTGTCAATATTACGTACATTGAACAAAATTTGAAAGTTATTTACGTACAAAAATAATAAAATTTGTATGTTACGTACTTCGGTATATTTGAGAAAGTTTGTTACGTATTCTCATCCTTCACCCTTAAGTATACTACAACATTTTTAGGTTTCGAGGACTTAGTTTATCTTTTAAATCTTGGTTTTACCGTGATGAAAATCTGGACAACATGCTATTTAATTTTCTGAAAATAGTTATCAACAATATATTTAGAAAACTCGTATCTTATTCGTTACAAATACGTTTTAATCCATTCAAACGACTACGTTTTTGTTTAAAAATCTATTTTCCATTTCTTCGATTAAAACTTGTAAAAATAATTTGATTTTCCAAAAATTAGAAATTTCGGCAGCGCTTCCTCGCATATTTTAAAATATCCATTTTTCGTAAACTAAAAACCCTTAAATCAACTCCAAATCTATCCTAAACTCTTCCACCAATTTCTCAACAACAAATATAGTTCCAAAATGACCAATATGACATGATAAAAATATAGATCTAGAATAAATGACTAAAACTCTAGTAATAATAATTATAGATTATATAAACACTTTATAACAATAGATTCTATAAATCAAAGTAAAATGTTTCAAGACTTGTTAGTACTCATTTTTCCTCATCCAATTATTTTATAAAATATAAAGTGGCTTGATTTTATTATAAAAATTGATAAACGTATTTATGGGTGATATATTGATTTAATGAGTTTAAATAACTATATAAACTCTAAAACTGCATAAGTGAATGAAATAAATATGAAAAACACTTATGAAAAAGTATAAAAATTATTTTTATACTTACTTGATAATAGTGGATAAATGATGAGAACAAGAACGAATAAACCCGAACGATACTCCAAAACCCGATAATACTAATCTATTAACCCGAATATACGCTTATGAACCTTGAAATGATCAACACAACTTTGCTTCTTCTTCTTTTTAACCTAGGCCGATCACTATGAATTATTTGAGAGAGTTTATGTGTTTTATTTTGCAACAAATGAGTGTAGCTAGTTAAATGTGTTTATATAGTTAAAATATATAAATACATATAATATATAAAAATGAGTAGTTGTATGCAATAAATGAAAAATTGGTCAAAAGAAGCAAGGGAGGGGGTTGTCCTATGTTCGGCTGAAATTAAGGAGAAGAGGGGGGGGGGGGGGGGGGGGGGTTTGGTTTGAAGTCATAAAAATTATAAAAATGTAATTTGTATAAGTATCGTGTGTTTAAATAATTATCACTTCGTGATTACTTAATTTATCGTAAGTATATATATTTAAGAAATATATAATAAATGAATTGGAGACACCAAGTAAAATAATTCTAGAATTGTTTTAAACTTGTAATAAGTGTAAAAATATATTAGGACCTTTGTTGGGAGTATTGGGTATATGGTTCATGATCAAAAATCGTGTGAAAGCGTATATTTATATAATAAATATAAATGAATAAATATGCAAACATGTGTATGACCAAATATGAAACTGATAATTCTGGAAATGTGTAGACTAACTATAGTCTATATGATGTGCACCAAATGATGTTTCGCTGTACGCGATCTAACTCTCATGTTACGCATAGGTAATACTCGAAAAATAAATTTTCAGAAAATGATGAATAGTGCAAAATACGATAGTGAATAGCAACTTTTTCTGAAAATGAAAAGTGAATATTGGAGTTGAATAATAACCCAAAAATACGAGTTGTCACAGTCTCCACCCGTTAAAGGAATTCAGTCCCTGAATTCAGCTCGTTCGTTCCACATACGTACGTTCTCGTGATCAAATTTGATGAGGTAAACTTTCCCAATTTCGAACGTAGCCCTCAAAAGACCTTTAGGTATTCGATTCTAGTTTAATCTCACAACTCATCAGACAAGAACTGTCATGAGATTAAACTAAATCGATTTGAGTAACAACTTGACTCTTAGCTTGATTTTCACAACTCATCAAACAAGAACTATCACTAGATCAAGCTAGGAAACAAGTTGTTAGAAAGGAAGAATTTAACATCTTTGAAGGAGTTCTTTTGAAAGATTGTTTCGATTTTGAAATTGCTTACACTAATCAAATCAACAAATAGTGGTGGCTTAGATTAGAGAGGAGGCAATAAATAATGTAGAATAGACAAGGCACAGTGACCAATAAGCACTTATGACCGCTCAATAAGAGGAGCTAAGTGACCGCTCAATCAGAGAAGCTAAATGACCGCTCAATCAGAGGAGCTAAACAGTTGCGCACAAATGAACACATACGTAACCAAAATAAAAGGCACACTCGGAATAAGATATAACGAAACATGACAAGGCACAACATAGCAAAGACGAAGCAAAATGACTAACAAACATGATCAAAGGACATAACATAGTTGTTAATACAAATAAGCCGTAAAAACGTTTATTTATATTTTACGATCTTCTAATGTTTTGTCGATAACAAACGTAAAATCATTTTAACGAAACAAATAAAATACGTAAATGGTTTGAGCTAATAGTTTCTAACACACTTATGTTCTCACATAAAACACTAAACCGAATATAAGTGACTTTATGATTTAGTATTACATATGTACAACAACTAGTGTTTACATATTTGGGTAAAATATACACATAACTAGTATGTAGTATATTGGGTAATATAAATTGGTAGAAACTTAAGTATCATAACCCATTGACCAAATACATTGAATGTAGTTGGGTACAACCCAAAGTCCATGACTCATATCCATGGAGCTTGACCCATAACCCATTGCATGACATCATGCTTATGTCATATATGGATAATATCCATAACCCATGGTATTGACCCATACCCATTGGACTAGGTGCATTGCACTCATGAGATACATTGTATCTAATAAGAAACCTATGGATCAACCCATAACCCATGACCCATAACCCATGACCAAAATACCCATGGGTAAAGAGGAGCATCCCACGGATCCCTAGCTTTACGCTAGACGGATCCCTTGAGGGAGAGATCCGTGGGATCCGGGGAACAGTAGGCATTTTCTCTCTATAAATAGTGAGTCATTTCTTCATTGTTTCTTACCCCTTTCTCACATACTTTCTCCTTGAGTTAAAAACTCTCTAACCCCAGATCCAAGTGATCTATGTTTATAGTTTTGTTTTTGTGTGATCCTCTAGGTTCCTCTTAAAGGCGAGATCACCACCTTTAAAGTCAAGCAAGCTCAAGTTCATGAGTTGCCATACTTCCTCATCATCAAGACTACTGAAGTCCTCTTGTTGATGGTTCTTTTCTTTCTTCTAAGAAGTGTAGTGTTGAAGACATTAGTGAAAGATGTCTCAAGTGTCAAGACGAAGACATTAGTGAAAGGTGTCGATCGTCTATAGAGTAGGCATTAGTGAAGGGTGCCTAGAAGTCAAGTCACAAGACATTAGTAAAGGGTGTCTTGAAGATCTAGTCAAAAGCATTAGTGAAAGTTGCCTAAGATGTACATTCGATATGGTGTGTTTCGATGTACAAGATAGATTTGTATTGTATCCAAGGATTTTGATATCCTTGATGGTGTTGTAATAAGGAGTTGTTCTCCTTTGGAATTAGGTAATTGGTGTAGTGTTGGGTAGTAGTTCCTCCATTGTAATGGAACTCGGTACTTAGCCTAGTACCGGATAAAGGGCAGGCGACGTTGTGTTAGGTATGGTTCACCTTGGTGTGAAAGAACCCGGTGGTTAGCCTAGTACTAGAAAAAGAGTAGGCAACGTTGTGAAGGTTTCTCCACCATAAGGATTCGGTGTTGTGTAGTGATTACGAACTCTCGAGTAGGTGACTCGGGGAGTGGAGTAGGGCAAGGAAGGTGTCCTTGTAGCCGAACCACTATAAATATTTGCGTTGTGGTTTTGTGCTTCTTACTCTTTATCTTTTCATTGCATATTCATATTTCTATATGTTCGTTTATCAACATCCAACACACATCCAAATAGATTGACATAAGGCGATCTAAATAGTTTAAAACGAGTTTTAATCGGCAAAACTATTCAACCCCCCTTCTAGTTTTCCACAATTGGCATCAGAGCTTCGTTACCAAGTTTATTAAAGTATATTGTACTTTAAAAACTTGATACGATCCATGGTTAATTGAAAACTACAAAGAAAGTTTTTCATAACAACAAACACCATATCTTTTAAAACTCTTTGTTTGGATGTTGATTAGATGACAACATTTTTCTTATTATTTATTCTTCATTTAATTGCACTAATCCTCTTTGTCATATTGCTTAGTCAAAGCTCATACATACCAAGCCATAGGAATCGCTTGGTAACAAGAATACCTTCCCTAAGAAGGTATCTTAAACACAAAAGAGCCGGAATTGTCTTCTGACATTTGTTGTGTCATTTGTAAAGACATTCCTAAGTGCATTAGAGGTATGACTTTCTACTTATCTCTAAATGACATTAGCTTGATAAATAAGTATGCTTACATAGGTATTTATATGATTATCTTTTGTGCATATACATGTATTACATGTAGCTTCATTAGGAAGCCTTTTCTCACATACGTGTTATTTTTTCGTCTAAAGTCGTGGTATATAAAACTTGTGTTTTATTTCACTTAATCCAAAAATCATATTTTTCTAATAATAAAACAAAACACAAATCTCAAAAATTCCTCCTTCCCCATAAAAACCCCTTCCGTCGTCCACTCCATCCAATCCCCACTTTTTCAAATCTTCCATTTTCAAAAATTAACTCTCATTCAAAACTTCATCTTCCTCTTCATCCCATCTCATCTCAAACCAAAACCAAGAAGATTCGTCATCAACATGGTTTACATCGCCCTCGTGCTCATCGCTCTTGTGTTCCCTATGATGAAGTTCACATACGGAGACATATACTTTGTGTTGTTAATCTACATTGGGGTTATATACCCAATCCTTTGTATCATTCTTAACATTGAAATGAAATATTATTAATAGTCTAGTTTATCTAGGTTATTATTATCATAATGTGTTTGTCATTTCTTTTGATTTATATCTTTCGTATTCTTTCGTGATACATTAGAAACCATGAATGCATTCTAAAAGAAAATGTAGGCTAAAATACATATCTTGGTACAAAACCATTTAACTTATGTTTTTATCAAAAATCTGCTTCTGTTACTACAGATCCAGGGATCCCGGCAAGTATACTAGAAACTTTCTTCCTAAAAGAAATAAACTACTAGAGTTTCAAACATTAAGTTAAATGTCATTGTTAATAAACATCATGTAAAAACGTTAGGTAATCATTGTTTTACTCGTAATACGTCACATCCTATTAACTTGTCTTTCCTATAGGTTTCGTTATGTCGCATGAATATGAGTTTGATTTTTCACTCACTAGCGTCTACACTCCTAACATCTCCCTTGAGCCCAACACACCTGGCAATCATGTCCATGGGTTCAATAATCTCAAAACCCGTCACTTCCACGAAGGACGTATTGTCGACACTATTCTACAATACGAAGAAGGTATCAATACCTCCTTCCGAACCATAGGATTGGAATGTCTTCTCGAAATTAACGAGAAAATATGTCCAATGTTTGTATTGGAATTCTTCCGTCAAGTCGAACTCGTTCGTAACGAGGATCGTTCTCTATCTCTTTGGTTTTGGATCAAAAACCAAAAGTTTGTTTTAACCCTTGGGCAATTTGCTCAAATTCTCCGAATTTCAAATCATGGACAATGTGCCTTCACCGAAATTGGTCTCTTGATTCTCTCTTCAACTTTCGTGAAGAAAATAGTCCATATTGTTCTCACATACCCTCCCCGAAAGATTTGAATCGCATGATATGCAAACCTCGACCATATTGCTCCGATCCAAACATTATCTTTACACGGGACATCCGAGAAGAGTACAAACCTCTTGCACTCGTCCTACGTGAAAATGTTTGGAGTCTTACGGGAAATCGAGAAATCCTTCCCGCTTGTTGTGCTCACATAATGTATTGTTTGCTAACACAACAACCATACAATATCGCCTACTTCTTCGCAAGGCGAATTGCAAATCTTCAAGGCTCCAAGAACAAACTCATCCCCTATGGAATGTTCTTGATGTGCCTTTATCATAACATCATGTACTTCCACCCTCAACTTCAAAGTCTGTTGTACGTACTTGTGAACAAGATGATGGAACCTCTAAACACATCTCTAATGAAGACTTTCTTCATTCCTGAATCAACAAACACTCATCAACCATTTGATGATCCTTCTAGCGAAAACGCTCAAGGAACTTAGTAATCATTCAAATAGGATCAACCCTTAGTATTCATGCTTTATCAATGTAATCCAATTTCTTTCATGAAATAAAACATTTTACATTTGATATCTTAGTGTTAGAACCTCTTTAACTAACCCTGAAATATAATGCATTGTCAAAATCATTGCATACCTTTAGTAAAGGTTCTGCTTAGCATATAGACGGATCCCAAAGGTTGTGCTATACAGATCCCTACTTTTAGGGAACCGTGGGATTCGGTAAACAGAAAATGAAATTGCAATCATTGTATTTCAAACATGTCCTTAGAACACTTCACACTAAGTTAGACATAGTGCCTTAAGGCAAATTGAGTCCTTATCAATTTAAGTAGATCTTTCGTACTCACACATAACTCATCTAGATCACACTCAAGACGCTTGTAGATCTATCGTTTCACTTAAACCCATTACCCTTCCTCTCTCAAGCTCACTCATCATTTCTCACATGATCCCTCACATATATCTTTTGAAATCTTTCAATTATGGTAAAATTGATCATAATCATCCTTATCTCAAAATTGGTCGAAATTGATCAAATTCTAGTTTTTCCATCTTAAGCCTTTAGGATATTCTCCAAAACATTATCCTAAGTCGCTATCCGATCTCTAGGATCATTTAGCTCCATTTGATACTCTCAAAATCTTTAGTGTCATCTTTGTTCATTCATTGGTACTCGTGAAAGTTCCAATTTCTTCCATAAAAGGCAATCATTAGCTACATCACTCATTACCCTTAAGTACTTAAGCACCTCTTCATTTGAGACATTTAGATGAACTGAAAACACTCAAGAAGAAATAGGTATTAGACCTTACAAAACATCATTGCATCTTTTCCAAGCTGCTGAGAGACGGATCCCTAGGATTAGCCTAGGCGGATCCCTAAAAGGAGGGAACCGTGGGATCCGTATTATAGATTTATGTTAACTCTAGCCAAAACAATCATTTCAAGCTCATCTTGCTAACTTGAACACTCCATCTCATCTTAAATGAGTTCCTAGATTAGTACAACTCTGAAGTTGACTCTTGTGCATGTTAATCATCACATTCCAATGAATTTTAGTAGCTTAAGTCTTGAATGCACTTGCCAAATCCCTTGCTTTATAAACCACATTGTTAGGACTTCTAAAGTCATCATCTTCATCCTCATTTTCAGCACTTAGAAATCTATACAAACCTCTTGAAATCATCTCATCATGAGGAAAACTCAAAGTGGTAATTCATCAACCAAAGAACCACCCAAGAAAATTGCTCGTGTTGTACACGAAATCTCTTCAACCTAATCATCTCCGGTTAAGTCCACAAATGCAAGGATTTCTCCTCCACCAATCAAACCAATCCCTAAAAGGATAGCACCCACAAAACTACCTATGCCAAACACCACCATACCTCCTACGCCAAACAATCCCATCTCCACTAAACCATCACCATTGGTTCCTAGAGCTATCTCATTCACAACTCCACTATCAGTCTATCATCACCACACCTCTACAATTTAGAGGATTTGCCTCCTAGGCCGTCTCATCCTCCTCCACCGGCAACATTCTCCTCATTAGGAGGAATAATGGTACAGAATCAAGGTGTTGAGTCAACACTAGCTCCGGCTTCCTTTTCGCCGTCACCATCATATAATCCCATTTGGATTATGAGAAATTATCAAAGTCAACCACCCGACCATATGGAAGTTGACACTTCTCTACCACCACCATCATTCTTGGTCGAGCCATCTTCAAATGCGTCTCCACCAATCCCTCCGTCGTTTGAGGCTTCACAACCCGCTTCACTTGATCCTTCGCATCAAGTAATTTCATTTCTTCTGTAACACCCCCAAAAATAGTTTGCAGCGGAAGAAAATGTTTTTGGGATGCTACTCAATTGGATCATAACACAAAGTGAAAAATAAAGATTTTTCTTAAAAGATTTCATTTATTGAAGTAAAATAGAGTTTACAAAGGTTGATTTGTTGCGGAAAAATGGCCCATTAATAAAATGTGGTCCCAATTCGTATATCAGAGTCATCTATGACCATGCCATGCCAATGCCCAAGCGCCTCCAGATTTAGCTATCGCCTTTTCATCCTGAAAATACATGCTAAAAAGTCAACACAAGGGTTGAGTGAATTCATAGGTTTAGTAATAAAGCAGTTGATCACAAGATTTTCAAGTTTAAAAGAAGCCATGGGCTACGTTGTTATACGCCCATAAAATATAGTTGATATTATTGCACTAAGCTCATGACACCAAGGCTCAACTGCATACACCTAATTACTGGTGTACGTAATAATATGCCCCCCAAGAGGTAATTGCCAATTACCTAAGAGATTCAAATATAGTGCGCCCCGGTTATTTCCGATAACCGAGTCGGGGTCGTTAATTCCCATAGTACTATCCACAATATTTGCGCTCACTCGCAAGTGACTAATGGTTCATGATGAAGGGGTCTTTTAGCAAACAACTTAGGCAGAGTCATAATATCAAGAGAACAGCAAACAGTTTTCAAGCAATTGTGATCATAAAAGCAGTAGTAGCATGTATTCTCCCCCAAGGAGTTTATAAAACAGTTAAAAGAGTAAAAGTGGGGCTATGAACTCACCTTAGTTGAAGAAATCCGAAATGAATAGTCAAGAAGTAGTAATGCGTGGCACCAACGTGCGACCTAAATTAGTATGGCAATCCTTAGTTTATAGTTTTGTGTACTCACGACTCAAAGTGTGCAAATAAATTTAAGTGTTTACAAGTGGTTGTGTTTAAGTTTGCTTGTGTGGCAGAGTTACGTTTAAATCATTTTAAAGTGTGTGTAAGTATTGGCTCTTGGACAAAAGTACAATTATAGGTATAAGAGTTTATAAAAGTATACGTGACAAGTAAGTTTCCGGTTTAGGAATAACCGGACAGCTATGTACGGGAAATATTGACGATAAAAATTGCTTGTGAAAAGTAAATGTTAATAAAGTAATGATAAGTACTTTACGCTAAGGATTTATATTAGTGACGGTTACGCGATACCCTGTATATATATATATATATATATATATTTGGTTAGTAGAATGAAAGTCGATAATGTATGACCTATAATTAATACTTTATCATTTGGTTTTTCTTAGTTTGGTCGAGTTTGTGAAAATAAGCTAAGTATACGAATTTGACAAGGACCGGGCATGACCCGTCGTTAAATATTTATTTTCCCTCCTAGTTCATTTGTCCCAAAAAAATTATCCTCATTGTTAACATATAGTTTATATTTACTAATTAACATCCTTAGTATAATTTATGAAAAGAAGTCGTCTAGTTCTATTAGTACAAGGGCCTAATGTGAAAAATAATTGAAAGGAATAAATAGCTAAAAAGAAAAAGAGACAGGTGCAGGGCTAGAACCCCTGACCTGACGCTCAACAGCCATGCGCCCAAACCACTGGACTAGTTCTCCTGTTGGTGTTATTCTATTCAGTGTTTAGATTATATAGTTCTACGGCCCTGTGATCTATTTTGCATGTAAAAACAGTGTGTGCGTGAGTATGCATAACTTTGCATTTCATTTTCAAACTTTGTGTTTCTCATTTCTTCAACATGTTAACAAGCACTCTAGTTCTCACAGTGAGCTCTTGCTTATAGGGCTAGCGGAATAAGCACAAATATGTCGTGTGACTTATTTGTGTTTCGACCTTGTTCCAAGCGAAACCAAAACATTTGGATGTCAAGAGTTGTCGAATAAGTCATTCTATTTCAAAATAAGCACTTTTAAAGTACATAGCTTATTTATAAGCACAAGATTTTTGAGTTGGGCCTTATGGCCCGTCTATGGTTCGAGTTGGGTTTAGTTTAACACCCGACGAAATAATAAGTTATCCAGCTTCGAAAATAGGTTATACAACTTGAAGGATAAGTTATACGTGCCACCACTTATGCAGTAAGTCGACTATGCACTTGTTACGAGAGCCAAAACTTAATCTTTTATGTTTCGTTTACGTTTTTAAAAGCCACAAGGGTGTCGACTTAGAAGCCAATAAACACTTGCTCATTTCTTTAAATCCTATTAGTGTTATAAAAGTGCCACACAATTCTATAAACACAACCAAGCTAACTAATCTTGCATGAAAGTGAAAGTATAAATATACACTTTCATACATTCAAGACAGTGAGCAACTCATTCAATCTATCACCATATTTTTAACATGGAACATGTACTATGAGTTCAAAAATAAGGTTCCATAATTAGTCTTAGATCATTTAAGCGTGCAAAGTAAGGTTTTTAAACATGAAGTTATATCAAGTTTAGGTCACGAAAATCCTTACATTGGTGAATGAGGGTGTCGAATGAAATGAACGAACCAGATGCAAGACTTTAACCCAAAGACTCCAAATAACCAAACTAGCTCCAAGTTTTTTTAACCAACTTCTTCCAAGCTCAAAACCCTTGTTTTATTAAGTTAAGTTGCAAATGAAAAGTGTAAATGAATGTGGAGTTGGTGGTGCGGCTGGAACTTCGTGAGCCCGCTAAAAGAAAACAAGAACCCATTATCGACAGCGATCTAACTCGATCTACACCTCACAGGCTTCAAATGGTGGTGGTGGCGTGGCCGGATGGATGGCCGAAAGAGGATGAGCGGCTGTTTTAATTGAAAGGGAGGAGGAGGGAAAAGGTGTATGTGAATTTGTTGAAAGTGGGTGTGTGAATCCCTCATGTGGATCGACCAGAATATAAAGAAGGGAAAGAAGAGAGGCTTGACCATGGCTTTCCATTGTGGGGGTCTTGTGGTCCTTGCGTGGGAAGAGATGAAAGTGATATCTCACTTTTGAGTTTGTTTGGGATTCGGCGAAGGAGAAGGAGAGCAGAAGAGAAGCACGTGGGTTAGGGGATATGCAGCAGAGAAAAAGAAAGAATTGATGGGGAAAGACATGGAGAAAGTTACCAGAAAAGAAAAGGAGATGGTGGTCCTTTTGGAGAAGCAGGAAAGATGGGTAGGGGCTTGAAGACAAAAGGGGTAGGGTAGGGCTGGTTTAGGGGTAATATTATTAAGAGTATATTGTGTACCTCGTACTATATAATTTGTTCTGTACATGATAACGTTTATTTATGTAGAATGGTTTTCGGGTATCCGTAAATTAAAGTTTTTATATTTTCGGAGACGTTTTGACTAGCGAAATAATATGGTATTATTATCATTTTGATATTATAAAATAAATTTCGTGCCAATTTTATTATGGTGTCGGTACGCGTGTGGACTCGAGATAACCTCTCGTTGTCGTGTTTTGATAATCAGTAAATGTCAGGAAATAATTAATTGCATCATTCGTTTATTAACGTTACCCGTGATTGCATATTTCAAATAAAAAGTAAAAATTTAGGCGTGAAAATGCATAAGAGCGTTTAATTAAAACAAGATAAACGATTATTGTATTCTTTACAGGTGAATGATGACTTGGAAATTTACGGGTGGTTACATCTTCCACCACCACTACCTAGCCATGACAAAGATTGTTATCATTGTCAACATGTTGAAAGTTTGATACATGAAGTACGAGAAGATCAATGTTTCATGTTCTATCACCTCCTCGAACGTTTCGACGAGATTAAACCTAAACAAACTTGAGCTAGAGGATTTTAGTAGTGTCCTAGTATCAAGCGTTACTTAGATAAGTCTAGTAATTCCAAATCATGTATCGTTCATTTTCTTAGTTTTTAGAGTCATGTATATCATATCTCTAGTTATATTAAATGAAATTACATGCTACTTGCTATATTTCTGAGTATATGATTATGTTGTATAATACATATCTCATTTTGATGTTAAAATTATTTGTTATATCACCATTGCTGAATTCAGCCATCAGCCAGACGGATCCCTGAAATCCGCCTAGACGGATCCCTACAAGGAGGGAACCGTGGGATCCGTGAGACAGAAAACTATTTTTCTACTAACTTGAGTCATATTTGCAGGAAATTGTGCATTATACTTGTTTTCTAACTTTTGTTTTGTAGTTATTCAATTTACACATGAAGACTTTGACACCCTAAAGCTAGGGGAGCTTTGTGTCAAAGCATTACATTGCAAAATTACTTGCAATATTAGGATTACACTTCATGACATCCCTTTGCAAAATTGCAATCATCAAGGGGGAGCATACTCGTCACATAAACGAAATCTTTTCCAAACTTAGTTGCAAATAAACTAGCTTAGTATTATTTTTCTTGACGCCCTCACATAGGGATGAACTCGTCAAGGGGGAGTTAAGGCGAGATCCTTTCCGGTTACTTGCTCTCTACTTTATCTTTATTTTCTATTCTTCACTTGTTTTTTTTAAACAATGTGTTAGTTTCCTTTCGAAGCTCTTTTTGTTTCGACAAAAAGGGGGAGAAGAAAGTAAAAACTACAAATTCAAACCTTTACGAATTTTAGCTTTTCCTTAAAATAATTTCATGTTTTTTCATTAACAAAAAGGGAGAGATTGTTAATACAAATAAGCCGTAAAAATGTTTATTTATATTTTACGATCTTCTAATGTTTTGTTGATAACAAACGTAAAATCATTTTAACGAAACAAAAAAATTAGTAAATTGTTTGAGCTAATAGTTTCTAACACACTTATGTTCTCACATAAAACACTAAAACAAGTATAAGTGATTTTATGATTTAGTATTACATATGTACAACAACTAGTGTTTACATATTTGGGTAAAATATACACATAACTATTATGTAGTATATTGGGTAATATAAATGGGTAGAAACTTAAGTATCATAACCCATTGACCAAATACATTGAATGTAGTTGGGTACAACCCAAAGTCCATGACCCATATCCATGGAGCTTGACCCATAACCCATTGCATGACATCATGCTTGTGTCATATATGGATAATATCCATAACCCATGGTATTGACCCATACCCATTTGACTAGGTGCATTGCACTCATGAGATACATTGTATCTAATAAGAAACCCATGGATCAAACCATAACCCATGACCCATGACCAAAATACCCATGGGTAAAGAGGAGCATCCCACGGATCCCTAGCTTTACGCTAGACGGATCCCTTGAGGGAGGGATCCGTGGGATCCGTGGAACAGTAGGCATTTTCTCTCTATAAATAGTGAGCCATTTCTTCATTGTTTCTTACCCCTTTCTCACATACTTTCTCCTTGAGTTAAAAACTCTCTAACCCCAGATCCAAGTGATCTATGTTTGTAGTTTTGTTTTTGTGTGATCCTCTAGGTTCCTCTTAAAGGCGATATCACCACCTTTGAAGTCAAGTAAGCTCAAGTCCATGAGTTGCCATACTTCCTCATCATCAAGACTACTGAATTCCTCTTGTTGATGGTTATTTTCTTTCTTCTAAGAAGTGTAGTGTTGAAGAAATTAGTGAAAGATGTCTCAAGTGTCAAGACGAAGACATTAGTGAAAGGTGTCGATCGTCTATAGAGTAGGCATTAGTGAAGGGTGCCTAGAAGTCAAGTCACAAGACATTAGTGAAGGGTGTCTTGAAGATCTAGTCAAAGACATTAGTGAAAGGTGCCTAAGATGTACATTCTATATGGTGTGTTTCGATGTACAAGATAGATTAGTATTGGATCCAAGGATTTTGATATCCTTGATGGTGTTGTAATAAGGAGTTGGTCTCCTTTGGAATTAGGTAATTGGTGTAGTGTTGGGTAGTAGTTCCTCCATTGTAATGGAACTCGGTACTTAGCCTAGTACCGGATAAAGGGTAGGCGACGTTGTGTTAGATGTGGTTCACCTTGGTGTGAAAGAACCCGGTGGTTAGCCTAGTACCGGAAAAAGAGTAGGCAACGTTGTGAAGGTTTCTCCACCATAAGGAGTCGGTGTTGTGTAGTGATTACGAACTCTCGAGTAGGTGACTCGGGGAGTAGAGTAAGGCAAGGAAGGTGTCCTTGTAGCCGAACCACTATAAATACTTGTGTTGTGGTTTTGTGCTTCTTACTCTTTATCTTTTCATTACATATTCATATTTCTATATGTTCGTTTATCAACATCCAACACACATCCAAATAGATTGACATAAGTCGATCTAAATAGTTTAAAACGAGTTTTAATCGGTAAAACTATTCAATCCCCCCTTCTAGTTTTCCACAATAGTCAATTAAGGCAGAACATGGCATAATAAGGAAAAATGCACAGACAGTCAACATACACAAATACATGTAAAAGCAATTAAGACATGGCATGGCAAAATAAGGCATGCATAAAACTAGTAGTTGAGGTATGAACTATGGTGTACAATACACACAAGTCCTAGTGTGCATTTCAGTGATCCAGTTGGAAAGTCTATAAATTTGAAAAGGTAACTAATCCCAGCCCTACACGATCCTTACCTAATTAGACATAGTTGATCAAGCTAGGTATAATTGAGGATTAATGATGTAACACTTGGACTAGTTGGACTCGTATCATGTTTGGTACTTTATGAAAAAGTTATTTTGGTTTTAGTGTTTTTTTTTTTTTTTTTTTTTTTTTTTTTGAAAAACCGGCATTCTCTATAACCTTAGGCTCTGATACCAATTTGTCACAACTCACCGAAGGCGGAAACGCGAGGTGTAATGAAATCAATATACATCGCAAAAGATGATAGAACAATACCGAACATAATTGTATATAAAAAATCCTAACATTTACTTTGTTATTACAAGATTACATTGTTTTTAGTCTGACATATGACACTTATGAAATCCATGAGATGTAATAACTTAGTTTCCACTTTCACTTGAATCACCTAAAATGCATGAGAAAATGGGCCAACTATGAAAATAGTTGGTGAGTACACACGTTTTAAATAATACGAAAACTTTTAAGAGAGAATCTAAGTTTTTGGTTATAGAGAATAGTCCACAATGTAAAGGCATTGTCAATCCATTCAGTTGCAAGTCCCGCCCATACAAGACCTGTAACCTATGTAATCACAACCCATTGCTTAAAAGTCGCATGTCTAGTAGTCAAGCACACGTTGTCATAATAGTTCACAATATAGTACCACGTATATAATAATGTATGCCAGGCAAAGCCCCTAAAATAAATAATATGCGTCCCGTAACATAGTGAATGAGAGGTTTTCCTACCTCTAATATTTCTATCCATACTACCTACTGATAGGAGACTAACAATGTGAATGTACGAACAGTACATCATACAACTATTATATGCAATTAAGAACGCTCCAAACATGGGAGACTTTGCACGCTCCACCAATAAGGCAAGACTTTAGGTCAAGAACGCTCCACCAAAACGGCGAGACTTGCACGCTCCACCCATAAGCGAGACTTTAGGTCAAGAACGCTCTACCAAAACGGCGAGACTTTTAGGTCATAGTACATACGGTACATTAAGCTCAAAACTAGTCATAAGTTCGTAATTAAGTTCAAGAGTTTAAGTCGAGTTCAAAAGTTCAAGACAATCAAAGAGTTCAAAATATATCAAAAGGTTAAAAAATTGTCAAAGGGTTCAAAATCAAGTCAAACAAGTTCAGAATAGTCAAAAGGGTTCCAATTAAGTTAAAAGTGATTAATTATATGTCAAAGGCTCAAAATCAAGGCAAATGGTTCAAATAAGAGTGTTCATATATAGTAGTCAATTTTCTTCAGGTATAATCTATTTACGAGTTCAATAAAGTGCAAGCAATATAGTTTAAGTATAGTTCATGCATTCCACCCAAAATGATTAAAATAGTTAAAAAGGGGGTTCGTGAATATTTACCTCAAGCAATAAGTAATACGCTACAAGTAAGTTTGCATGAGAAATGATGCGCGATACTCTAGCCGCAACCTAAAGTAATAATGTGTTTTAGGTAATGCAATAATGTCGTGTATGCAATTTTTGAAAGTTATATCACCCCTACATGTTTGTTTGTAAACATAGTTATAAAGTATAATGTTACTTAATATTTCATAGCGATAGGCAAAGTATAATATTTTTGGACTTTTAGTAAGTACGTATCGTAACTAAGATATGAAAGTTTCGATAATATATATTTTGCAAAGTTTCCGACTCGACCAAAATATATACATAAAACGCTACTTCGTTTATTTATTCCGTTTTGCCTGAAACAATCGTTAAGACTTGCAAAAATGACATTTAAGATTTCGACAGCTTTTAGTGAATAGTGTTTTTATATCGTTTTTGACCAAAAATTAAAAGTGTCAAAACTCCCTCGTTTTAGCTCCGTTTTCAAAGTTCTACCTATCCTCGCGAAGGTAATTAAATATGCTACAACATTTTCAGATTTTGAGGACTCGGTTTATCTTTTAAAGCTTGGTTTTACCGTGATGAAAATCTGGACAGCATACTATTTTATTTTCAGAAAATAGTCATCGACAATATATTTAGAAAACTCGTATCTTATTCGTTACAAATCCGTTTTAATCCATTCAAACAACAATGTTTTCGTTTTAAAATCTATTTTCCATTTCTTCGATTAAAACTTGTAAAAATAATTTGATTTTCCAAAGTTTAGAAATTTCGGCAGCGCTCACGCGCATATTTTAAAATATCCATTTTTCGTAAACTAAAAACCATTAAATTAACACCAAATCTATCCTAAACTCTTCCACCAATTTCTCAACAACAATTATAGTTCCAAAATGACCAATATGACCAATATGACATGATAAAAATATAGATCTAGAATAAATGACTAAAAATCTAGTAATAATAATTATAGATTATATAAACACTTTTATAACAATAGATTCAATAAGGGCAAATGATAAAAAAAAATGCATCGAACTTGACACTTTTTATGATTGTGTGTAGCCAACTATTTTTTTTCTTATTGTGTGTACTGAACTTTCAAAATTCGATTATTGTGTGTATTTTGTGACCATTTTACCCTTAAATTTTTCAAATTTCAAAGGGTAAAATGGTCATTTTACATGGCAGAATAGTCACAAAATACACATAATGATCGAAATTTGAAAGTTCAGTACATACAATAAGAAAAAAAATAGTTGGCTACACACAATCACATAAAGTGTCAAGTTCGATGCATTTTTTTGTAATTTGCCCATTCAATAAATCAATGTAAAATATTTCAACACTTGTTTGTACTCATTTTTCCTCATCCAATTATTTTATAAAACATAAAGTGACTTGATTTCATTATAAAAATTGATAAACGTATTTATGGGTGATATATCGATTTAATGAGTTTAAATAACTATATAAACTCTAAAAATGAATAAGTGAATGGAATAAATATGAAAAACACTTATGAAAAAGTATAAAAATTATTTTTATACTTTCTTGATAATAGTGGATAAATGATGAGAACAAGAATGAATAAACCTGAACGATACTCCAAAACCGATAATACTAATCTATTAACCCGAATATACGCTTGTGAACCTTGAAATGATCAAAACAACTTTTCTTCTTCTTCTTTTTCACCTAGGCCGATCACTATGAGTTATTTGAGAGAGTTTATGTATTTTATTTTGCAACAAATAGTGTAGCTAGTTAAATGTGTTTATATAGTTAAAATATCTAAATATATATAATATATAAAAATGAGTAGTTGTACGCAATAAATGAAAAATTGGTCAAACGAAGCAAGGGGGTTGTCCTTTGTTCGGCTGGGATTTCATCGAGGAACGATAAGAAAGGCATGACTGCCACTCGGAACGCTGCGAATGGCAACAATCACTTCAACATTACAGCTACACAGACATTCGTAAGAGTTACGACTCTGTCTACACGTTGGTGGACCTTTTGGTCATGTCACGGTAGGAAGAAAACGCTCAAGAACATGTAGCTTTGCCCATGTAGAAGCAAATGCACTTGGTTCAAATGACGAATTATTATTTGTAAACACCAAAATGATATACTAGGCCTTTCTTTTAATGCAGGTTGTGGTTTCTGAGTTACTTTAGAATAAACAGAACAGGGAGCTGGTTAATCTGTGTCGGAACCTTGGAAGCGTTTATGAGTTTTCTTGGCTTTCGCATTTAACTCCTTATATTCAATGTAAGGCGATACTTTAAATTCATGCCCTTATTGTGCAAACTGAATACGAAAAAAGGTTATTATAGGTAGTCATTATTTAGTGTTGAGCCATACGGAAAGCATAGACAATATTATTTCAGACTGCAACATATTGAAAACCGTCAAGGTCTAGGAATATTTGGTTTACCAAATATTCCATGCCTGAATTTTTCCATTAAGATCAATTCATTTCACTTTTGCATTCTGTCACATTAGAACTGAATAAACTTTAGTGTTTTGTATCGTTGGTGAATTAGTAGGCGAGAATTAATATTGTACCCATTGATTTAGTGTGGAAAAGTGCATATGGATGTGGTTTCCGAGTTGGTTTAGAAGAAACAGTACGCAGTCAATGACGTTCACGGGGACAGGGAGCTGACTAATCCATGCCGGACCCTTGGAAGCGTTTATGAGTTTTCTTGGCTGTCGCATTTAACTCCTTATATTCAATGTAGACGATACTTTAAATTGATGCTCTCATTGTGCAAACTGAATATGAAATTAGGTTATTATAAGTTGTCATTAATTACCGTCTTACATAAAAAAAAATATAGCATACACTCCCGTCGCAACGCGGATGGTTCCAACGCCTCGTATCACTCATTTGAGTGTTTTTTAAGGTGCGTTTGGTATGTGATAATCGGAATGAGGAAATAGTTTCATTCCAAAACAAGATGTTTGTTTTACTGCTTTTAAAGTTTATTATGGATATCATACTCAAATATATGGGCATACTCAATACTTCACCAATTTTCCTCCTAAGCAAATCTATCACATACCTAGTTATTTTTCACATGAAAACAAAAAAGTATATGTACATCTTCCCTTTTATATAAAATATATATTGATTTGAATTAAGATATCAATTACTATCATTTATTTTGTATGGTGTATTTTTATGAAGAATTTTTTGAAATGAACATTGTTGTACGGTAAGGTGTCATTTTAAAAACTTTAAATAGGGAACTTTTTATGTTGCTAAACAAGAATTTAAAATTAGAAAAAAACTTGATACCCATATCCAATTCATTTATTCAAACAACAAGAATGAGAATGATACAAGTGATTCAATCTATTGTCATTCCACTCTATACCGAAACTCATACAGATTGTAATTTATGGAATTAAACCAAACACGCCCTTAGCTTTTAATATTTTCAATATATATAAATTTTAGGATCATGATTGTATCATGTAGTTTGATAAACGAGAAAATTCATATCAATATAAATAGATGGGGGTATGGACGACTTTTGACATCAAGTATTCTAAGTAAATTATTATTATTATTATTTTTAACGGCAATTTTTAAATATTTTATAATATTTACACCACAAATTTATCTCACATATGCTAAACAGACTTTGTACCCACAATCATTTGGTTAGGGAGCTTTTTACACACCATGATATACCATTGGGATACAAGCCCTTTTGTTCTAAGTAATTGTATTTTACTTGGGATTAAAGAGTCCATACAAGTGCTCATTACGAGTCTGGATGTGAGGAATGCGCACTCATTATAGTTAGCTTGATATTGATGATTAAATGCATATTTCAATAGGGTCGTGCGGTCACACCCCTTCGGGGTTAAGGAGCACCACCCTTTGTTGGGTCCAAAGGCCAACACCCTAGTGGGTATTAAACTGTTTTATCCGCCAATCCAATCAACACGGCTTTTTCCACCATTGTCAATATAAAGTCAATATAGTGCCTGAAATTTCAATTGACAATGTGCCTTATCCGATTAGCGATTTCGTGAACACTAAACATAAAGTTAATATACATCAATCTAAAAGTCATCACATGATTTAAACTAATTTTCACATTTTAACCATTCGGATTTCAGTTATAAAGTAACTATCGCACACCAAAGCCCATCACTATTTTCTTGTTTGATATAAAAGTATTTTGTTTAAAGCAATAAAAAATACAATATAGGCAACACCTTTTTTTTGTATAAATATATTTTTGTTTTTGCAAGAGACAATGTTAGGCATATATCAACGTTATTGTTTGTAACACCCCCAAAAATGGTTTGCAGCGGAAGAAAAGGTTTTTGGGATGCTACTCAATTGGATCATGACACAAAGTGAAAAGTAAAGCTTTTTCGTAAAATATTTCATTTATTGTAGTAAAACAAAGTTTACAAAGTTTGAATTGTTGCGGAAAATGGCCCATTAACAAAGTTTGGTCCCCATACGTAAATCAGAGTCATCTATGACCATGCCATGCCAATGCCCAAGCGCCTCCAGAGTTAGCTATCGCCTTTTCATCCTGAAAATACATGCTAAAAAGTCAACACAATGGTTGAGTGAATTCATAGGTTTAGTAAATAAGCAGTTGATCACAAGATTTTCAAGTTTAAAAGAAGCCATGGGCTACGTTGTTATACGCCCATAAAAGATAGTTGATATTATTGCACTAAGCTCATGACACCAAACTAACTGCATACACCTAAATTACTGGTGTAAGTAAATAAAATTTGCCCCTCTGAGATGTAATAGCCAATTACATAGAGATACCAAATATAGTGCGCCCCGGTTATTTCCGATAACCGAGTCGGGGTCGTCAGTTCCCATAGTACTATCCACGATATTTGCCTTCACTCGCAAGTGATTAATGGTTCATGATGTAGGGGACTTTTGGCAAACAACTTAGGCAGAGTCATAATATCAAGTGAACAGCAAACAGTTTTCAAGCAATTGTGATCATAAAAGCAGTAGTAGCATGTATTCTCCCCCAAGGAGTTTATAAAACAGTTAAAAGAGTAAAAGTGGGGCTATGAACTCACCTTAGTCCGAAGCAATGCAAGAATCGATACTATCACAACTAGCATCGGGAAATTAAACAAAGTAGTATCATAGTATGGCATCGCATAACGATATAAGAGTACAGGCACAACGGCTCGTCATCGGCTCGACCTAGTAGTGTACGGCTTATCTCAGAATACGTATCGTAAAGTAATTGAGTTTTCAAAAGATAAGTGTTTCAGTTTTCGTGGAATACTCGTATCAATGTATATTTAAAAGTATAATATATCATATTCTCAAAATGTTTATCATTAATGTTTCGTGTGGTGGTAAGAAGACAAGGCTCGACAAGTAACTCACGCCAAATATAACTCACACTAAAGCGTAATGTATATCCCCATACATTATAAGAATAGTCAAGTAGTTTTGACCAAGACTCAAGAACACACCAAAGCATAAAACATATATAAAGGAACTAAACAAGTAAAAATCATCTAGCAATAAAACAAGCAAATGGTTTGAGCCTTAGGCATTTATAAGAAACTCTAGATAGTTTAGAAAAGTCAATTAGACTTTATAAGAAACTCTAATTATAATAACGTTTCATAATTTTTTTATAAAATTGTTGGGTTTTATATAAATAGAAGGATTTTCAAATAGAAGTATAAGTTTAATAAGTTTTTATAAATTCCGATATGATGCGTCCGTTTATACAATATTTTCGTGTTAATAGACTTTAATGAAAACTTGATTTTTAAAACAATATATCCCATCAGATTTATAATTAAACATGTGTTCTAGTTAATTACTCCAACCCGTTTCAATAATAACTTAACTAAATAGTTTTAGTAGTTAATCAAATTTTTAGATTATGTATTAGTTATTGTTTTGCCACTTATCATTAGTTTCATCTCATATATTGGTCCATACGAGTAGAGTCTAATTTATCACCTCCGTCTCGAGTCCAAATAGTCCGAAATAAGTCCAATATACGTAAAGTTCAATAGCAAGTGTCAACCACGAGTTACCGAAACGTACCAATGATAACCGAGTTACAATAATTTAATAACCGTGTTAATTCGCTCACTCGATATCAGAAATTATTAACCATCGACTTTATACCAATTTGCTTTAATAAACACCAAACACAGCTTCAAACCAATCCGAACAACAAATTAACTCGACACCCTTGCGGTGTCGTGTCACTAACCGAATTAAACAACCACCACACTTGTGGTGTGCGTTGTCAGATCAAACACAAAAACAAGCAATCACCTCAACAACTAGACGCGACCAAGAACCCAAGCAAATCCCCATCCGAGACTACTACATCATAGACAAACACATAGGCTATCACAAAAACAAACACCAAATTACACACTCTATTTGTTATTATCGAGGTCCAATCGGACCAAGACTAAACCAAGACTCAATCGACTTCGACCCAAGACAGCCCCAAGCGGGTTTTCAGTTGCAACCAAGGACCACAAATGTACTCTTACGGGTTAACTATATCCGAAACACAACTGCAAGTATAACAAATCTGAAATCCAAATAAGATGAGCAATCTATTGAATTCCAAGACTCAAACAAAAAGTAAGCAATTCAGGTTCGAACGAAACCAAGGTGGGTCTAACCCGACAACCATTTATAACCACGTTTACCACACGAATCATCATTAAAACATTTTTCTTATCCCACAAAATCAGTTTCTGGAAATGTTTTACACCACACGAATCATAACAAAATACTTTTCCCAGTTTATCCACACGAATAAATTTCCAAAACAGGTTTTTAATCCATCTCTATCACACGAAAACATTGATAGATTGTTTTTAATCCGGTTTTGATTCCACGAAAATATTAACAACAACAATACTAAGATAAAACAACGTGGGTACTCGGCTTACCATAAAACGATAGAAAAGAGAGATAAATGGCGAGGGATACACGGCTGAGGAGCAGATTCACGGACCAAAACACAACAATCATCACCTGATCATGACCCGTTTCAAACTTATACCCGATCTTCTAAAACACGATTCAAGGTAGCGGCTACGATGGTGGAGAGGTGGTGGTAGGCTCTCGGTGGTGACCCCAACGACCTAGCATCTTTAATACTCGTTTTAGGCTAGAAACCCTAGATATTCGAATCTTGTTTTCAAGATCTAGGGCGCGTTTAAGGGATTTACAGCGCGTGTGATATGTCAAAAGAATCAGGAGGTGACGATCTATCTTTTGGTGTAAGGTTTGTGTTTTCCGGCGACGGCGGTGGCCGGCGGCGGCGGTGGTGGCCGGAAAAAGAGGTGGCCGGAAAGTTTAGAGAGAGGTGGGAGGAATTTCATTTGTGTGTGTGTGTATAATGAATAGAGAGAGAAAAATGGCATTATTTATACTCCAGGAGGGACCATTCTTGCCAACATCATAAGTGTAGGGTAGGGTAAATGAAAATGTTACAGGGACCGAACTCGTAATTTCAGTAACTTTTATAAATATTATATTCTGGACATATTCGGAGGTGTAAACGGACTCGAAAAATTACGAAACTTGCGTCATTGTTCACGAAATCATTTTTACAATAAAAATGAGTATATACTTGACTATTTTCTCGCAAATAGAAATAGTGATCACTTCGAATGGTTTAACGAGTTTATAGTTGTGCCGGTACGCGTTAAGTGCAAATTTCACATTTCATGAGACAACTATTTCGTTTTCTTGTCAAACGGGCTTAGAAAAGTCAGTAAATGATAAACAAACATAATTCCTTGAAAAACGAATATCTGGAAAAGTGCGAGTTGTCACATTGTTCATAAGCTTTGGTTATGAACAATGATCAATAAATAAATTGGTTAACTATTGATTAGAGCAAGCATTTTCTAGCTTAGCTGAATCTAGGGAAGAGCAGAAAAATCGAAAAAATAGAAAACAGAAAAAAAAATGAATCAAAATAACCGATCGAAACTAAATCGGTTTCGGTTTTTTTTTCAAAAATAAAACCGAACCAAACCGTTTTTATTATATAATAATATATAATTGATATAAGATAAATAAATCAAAGAGTGAATTACATAATTGGTCCTTGTGGTTTGTTGAAAATTGCAGAAAATGTCCCTGTGTTTTTTTTTGACGCGTTTCGTCCCTGTGGTTTACAAATCTTACGGATTTTGTCCCTCGTCCAAAAATGTCCGTTAAGTGTCTTGCGTTGTTAGTCCTTCGTTAGTGCAGTCCGTTAAGTGTTTTGCACTGTTAGTCCTTCGTTAATAAATTTTGCACCGTTAGTCCTTATTTTTTAAAATATAGTTTTCCCCAATTAGTCCCTCCGTTAATAATAGTTTTCACCCGTTTTTGTCCGTTTTTATCCGTTTTCGTTCGTTTTTTATCCGTTTCCCCCGTTTTTTTACGTTTTTCGTCCGTTTCCTTTCGTTTTATATAGTTTTTGTCCATTTTTCTTACGTTTTTATCGGTTTTCATCCGTTTTTGTCCGTTTTTCTTACGTTGTGTCCGTTTTTCGTACGTTTTTATCGGTTTTTCTTACGTTTTTGTCCGTTTAAAAAAAATTTGAATAAAAAATTTCAAAAAAAAAATTTGAATAAAAAAAATATTTTTCAAAATATATATACATTTTTTAAAATATTTCCGTTTTTTTTTCAATATTTTTCGGAAAGTTTTTAAGATTTTTTAAAAAAAAATATTTGAAAAAAAATATTTTTCGGAAACTTTTTTTCAATGTCCGTTTTTTTTTAAAGAAATATTTTTGTTCAAAATTTTTTTTTGAAATTTTTTATTCAATTTTTTTTTAAATTTGATATTTTTTTTTTCAAAAACGGACAAAAACTTAAAAAAAAAAAAAAAAAACTGACGAAAACGAATAAAAATGTAAAAAAAGGTCGAAAACGGAAAAAAAACAGACAAAAACGGACAAAAGCGTAAAAAACAGACGAAAAGGGATAAAAACGTAAAAAACGGACGAAAAACGTAAAAAAACGGGGGGAAACGGATAAAAAACGAACGAAAACGGATAAAAACGGACAAAAACGGGTGAAAACTATTATTAACGGAGGGACTAATTGGGGAAAACTATATTTTAAAAAATAAGGACTAACGGTGCAAAATTTATTAACGAAGGACTAACAGTGCAAAACACTTAACGGACTGCACTAACGAAGGACTAACAACGCAAGACACTTAACGGACATTTTTGGATGAGGGACAAAATCCGTAAGATTTGTAAACCACAGGGACGAAACGCGTCAAAAAAAAAAAAAACACAAGGAACATTTTCTGCAATTTTCAACAAACCACAAGGACCAATTATGTAATTCACTCTAAATCAAATTTGTAAATTTATATTTATTTTGTAGGTGGAATTATAATATATTTGTCTTAACGTTTATATGCATGTTTGTCATGCATGTGTGTTTACTTGATAATAAATAAATATATATGTGACAATGATCATATTATGTGTATATTCACTTGTATGTGTATGTCTCATTTATATATATGTGATTGTAGAAATTTGGGATAAACATTGGTAGGCTCAGATTGACAAAAATGTAACAAACAAAAGAATTATTTTCTACGTAAAACAAGTTTATTGGTATAAAACGGCCACAACAAAAAATAAACGGCTAAAAAACCGAAAAACCGAACCGCCAAAACTGAACGGTATTGGTTTTGAGTTTTATAAAAACCGGATATCTCAGTTTGGTTTCAATTTTAGCGAAAAACCGACTCAAACCGAATCACGCATGCCCCTAGCTGAATCATATAGAAACATGTTTGGGTTGCATGTGTCCAATGTCCTGGTTTACAGAAAACCAAAATCTTTATTTTGTAAGGATTTTGTTTGTGTTCTAATCATACATGCTAGTCGTAAATTTGCAGTGTTAATTTTTGATTTTCTCATTTTCTGATACCTTTAATTGCTTTTGAAAAAAGCATATAAACTAAACTTGGGAAACAAAGGTCTTAGTCTTCAAAAAGGTAAACATTTTAGAAGGCGAAATCGTTAACTAAGATATAAGTTGGAAGCAATTTTTTTTTGCTTTCGACTTTTCCATTTTGTTTCTTGTTAGTTTTGCGAAACAAAGTTGATATGGATAAATTAAATAAATTAGAAACAATTGTTTATGTTACCTACAAGACATATAACATAAATATGATCAAACGATACCCTAGTTTGTAACATTGATCCAATCGAAACCAAAAGGAGTTTTTTTCTTTAATTCTACCGACCTACAAATTAAAGACATACTTTTTTGAAATAGCAAACTTGCTTTAGGAATATGAATATAATTTAATAGTCAAGTAGTCGTACTCTTCCAATTAATTAGTTAATTAATTCAGATAATGGTGAATTAGTTGAATATATTAATTAACTAATTAGTATTTTATTGACCAATTGTCTTTTGTCCAACTAATTTGATAAAGAGGCAGCTGTTATTAGCCAACAGTTTTTGATCCGTTGGCCATGTGCAGCCAACTAAGCTTCATGGTCATGGTCAATATATCTTACTTTTACAGTTCAATTTTTTATTAACGTGTTTAGGAAAACTCGATGCGAGATTGTGGATAAGCTCGTAATTAAAGTACGTATACTGACTTTTTCCGTGTCCGTGCCCATTTTCTTTCCCAAAGGAATAAACAACAAATTTATACTGTATGAAAATGGAAATTAAAGTTAATAATATAGAAGTTAAATTGCTAATACGAATATATAATACGTTAATATATCCTTCTTTGCTTTAAAAAAGAAACACATGTAACTGGAATTAACCCAAAATGCAATATGTATGTATCTCTAAATCTGTAAATTTTACTAAGATTTAAGTTCTAGTTATCAGTATGTACTCTCAGAATAAAAAAAATAAAAAAAAAATCCGATATTTGTATAGAAATTTCGTAGTTAGATTAAGTCTTTTAATAAACAATCCAAATTAAACACTCCATTAAGGAAAACCTACCCATAACTAGTACAGACTTACAGTTGTGTATAACAACATGACTTAGGGATCAAGATTCTAAATAGCGTGAGACGTGACGTAATGACATGATCAAGCCTCATGTTTTGGGAGCCATGACGAAGCTTTAGAGTTATTTAATACATGACTTAAACCGGCAAAAAATATGAAAATATTTATAAATTTATATATATTATATATTATATATCATATTTCATGTATATCGAGTTTACAAAATATGTTATATATAAGGAACTAAGTCATTGAACTATTATTAAATGTAATATTCTCTAAAAAAATAAAATAAATAAATAATAATAAATAAATTTCATCATAGTAGAATTCAAAAATGACGTGCCTTGTCTATTGCATAGCGTAGAGATCATGCCTCGCGCCTTTGCGGTGTCTTTGCACCGTCATAGGGCACCTTTTAGAACCATGTTTGGGACTTAGTCTACGGAGATTTGAATTCCAAAACATTATTAAATGATATCCTTTTAGAAATGTTATAGAAAAAAAAAATGAACACTTGGATCGAACTGAGAATATCTTATGTATGATTCTACCAAACTTTGATTAAGCCGCCTCTGCTTAATATAGAAGAGTGTCATACCATTAATATAAAACATTTTGTACCAAATTATGATACAAAGTTAGTACTTTGTTTATCCTAATCATGTTTTAGATCGATAGAGGGTCGGGATCCTGTAAAAGGAGCATGCGAATGGCAGAATCATTTTAATATTAATAGTAAGAGTGGATAGGTCGTCTTTAAAGCTAGGTTTAACCCTTTGGATGTTAAGTATAACGATTAATTAATTGAAAGGTTAATAACCTATTAAAGCATCATACTTGTCACAAATATCAGTTCGAGCGAACAAAAAAAAATAGCTCTTCTAGTCATTAAACTTAAATTTTTGTCTTCAATTGAGTAATAATTCCAAAATACAAAATTGTAATGACTATTTTACCCTTGAATTTATAAAATTTGTATTCTTTGTCCCAAGTATATAAGGATCCCATTTATCTTTTTAACTCATTCTTCAATTGATATAACACACACAACTCATTCTTGTCTCTCCCTCACCTTAGCCGCCGGACGGAAAAACCACCCGCCGTCGCTTCACCACCGGCCACCACCCCTCACCACCTACACCAAAACAATCCTCTCCACTCCCTCTACCCGATCCACCACCACACGCGCCCAACACACCCCTGTATCCCACCTGTTGAGTTTCTCGCTTTGTCGAGTTTCTCTGTGTACTTTGAGGCTCTATAACAGTTTTCATTCTTTGGAGAAGTTGGATCTTTGTGTTTATAATAGAGATGTTAAAGATGCTCCTAGAATGTTTCATCTGCTTCAACAACTCCATATCGCCTCTATAACAGTTTCTTTGTGTACTTTAACATCTCTATTATAGAGGCGATATTAGTAAGTTATTCAATATCGATACTCTCTCTCTTTTTAACCATAGCCGCCGGCACCACCTGTTGTGCCACCACCACTTGACCGTTGTTGACATGCCGGAGGAAATCCAAAGATATGGAGCTCCCTTGTATTCTCGCCTGCTTTTATTTTTGTCAATTAAAATGATTTGATGACCTCTTTTGGTTAAAATGTTTCCTGTGGCAGCCTCCAAGGGTCTGGAAAATACTAGACAAGGACTTACCAGGTGAGTAATAAGTATACTTTAACTGCTAGGTGTAGATTGATGAATTTGATCTGATTATATGGTTGATGGTTATAATAAGAGAAATGACGAGTATTGGATTCATACGTAGTGATTTTGTATTTGGTAGATTGATTGCATCTATTGGTAGAGGCTATTGACCATAGAGGCGATATTAGTAAGTTATTCAATCTGGTTTCGTTCCTCGCTTTGTCGAGTTTCTTTAATTGGTGATTTATGTACTTTGAGGCAGCTTGGGCGTTGACTAATATTGCTTCGGGCACATCTGACCACACAAAAGTGGTGATTGAACATAATGCTGTTCCAATCTTTGTGAAACTTGCATCTCCTAGTGATGTTGTTCGGGAGCAGGTTAGTTATTTTCACATTCTGTATGCTTTTTCTTTAGTTTGTGAATTGTCTGTTAAGCATTATCTTAATGTTCATGTAAGTAGTTTTAACTTGAAATAAGTTTAATATCAGTTCATGTACAAGTTTTAACTCTGCCTGGGTTAAGTGTATACTCAGCCGGTCCCAAGCCCGGATAAAAAAGAGGAGGGTTGATGGAGGTAATATGCCTCCAGCTAAAAACTTGTATATGAAGGGTAGTCTGAAAGGAAATGATGTACCATTTATTTGCTTAAAATGATATTTGGTGTTTCATTAATTTTCCTGATGAGAACTATGGGTGAGTGATGATTTTGGTTGCAATTCTTTGTGTTTCTAGTTGATTGTTAAAGATTTGGTTACTGTTGATCGTTAAAGATTTCATTACTGTTTTGTTAATTGTTAAAGGGACGATGGACGCAATTTCTTTCAAACGACAGGGACCATTTATGTAATTTAGCCTACGGACGATGTATGCAATTTTCGCAAACCCACAGGGACCATTTATGTAATTTGGAAGGGTAAAATGGTCATAATACTCAATTGAAGACAAAAATTTAAGTTTAATGACTAGAAGAGCTATTTTTTTTGTTCGCTACGTCGAATTGATATTTGTGACAAGTATGATGCTTTAATAGGTTATTAACCCTTAATTAAACACAAAAAATAAGTAAAAAAATAAATATACGCATGGCAAACAGAAAAAAACAGTAGCAATTTTCATGATTAGTCCTGAGATATAATGATACGCATATAGTTTCTGTGAACCAAGTACATACATCAAGCAAAACAAGTATATACAGAAATCCGGTCAAGATTTTGTAATGGATTAAAAAATCTCTTATCATGGTTATTAAAGAGAGACCATGATATTAATAATGCTTATCCTTAATGACAACTATCTACCTAATCCATTAGTGTTCCATGTTAAAAAATAAAACTAGAGTTTCTTTATTAACATAATAAACCAAATCCATTATTGAGGTTTATGATGATGTGCGCTTAGTCGGCTTTGACTCAGATTATAGTTAATTAATTATAGGTTAAAAAACATGCATGTCGCCGTTCGCGATTACTATCACTGACCATTGACCTTCCTCTCTGCAACCAAATCGTTCCCTGTTTTAATCGGAAAACGTTTTTCAAATTTCAATCGCTTTCATGAAACCTGGAGATGAAAATTCTGCCAAAATTTCTTAAGGAACTAAACCTACCTTTAATTAGACTTTTTACTATATATTGTCTTTGGCGTAGAGTGCTTAGAAGCATTTTAGAACGGTAAGCGTTGAACGTTAAGTGTTGTGATTTTAATACTCGTTTAACAAGTACGAAACAACTTTATCTTTTCTCGGATTGCTTCTTTTCAAATGCTCTATGAAATAACATTTAAGAGTTCTTTTACACATTATGATTAAAGTGAACCGGATGCTCTCTGGCGTCAAGTTATATCTTCCATTCATGGCTCGTCTGGTGGGTTTAATTCCAATAGGGAATCTATCAAAGGTTCTGGTCTCTGGATTAACATCCTTAAGGCTGGCTGGAAGATCAACGATAGCGGTATTCCATTCATTAGCTCTTTTAAGCGTAAGGTTATATCAGGTTCCTCCATTAGGATTTGGAAAGACATGTGGTTCGGATCTCAAAGTCTTGATCGGACTTTTCCAAGGTTGTTTGCTTTAGCTTTAGATAAAGATTATTCTGTGCAGCAATAGGTGTCGGCTAGTTTGGAGAACCGTGATCTTTGGAGGAGAGATTTGTTCTTGGGCAGAGAAATGTAGGAGCTCGAAAACTTTGATAGTGTGATCATGGGCTTATCTTTACAAGATGGAGTTGATGGATGGACGTCGTCTTTGGATGCTAGTGGTTCATTCTCAGTATCCATTTTAAGATCATGTATTGACTCGTTAGAATTGTCACAATCTAAGCCTGCGACTCTATGGAACAAGTTAATTCCAAAAAAGGCGAATATTTTCTTCTGGAGATTGATTCATAATCGCTTGCCAACCAAAACTAACCTGGTTGACAAAGGTATCGACCTTCACACTGTATTACTTTTGTGATGATTATTGTGAATCGTCAGGCCACATTTTTGTTAAGTGCAAGATGGTGAAACCAATTTGGGACTCTATAAGTAGATGATGTAATGTCCACGTTTCTTTGGCCATATCCCATGAATTGTTGGAGTTATCGGGTTCGGTTGGTCTAGCCTCAGTGTTCAAAAAAACTTTTGACGCTATTGTTTGTATTACGTCATGGGTGATATGGAAACATCGTAATCAAAAGATATTTAAAAACAAAGATCTGAGCACTAACGTCATGGTAACGGAGATCAAAGCTATATCTCACCTTTGGATTCATAGCAGAAGTCGTGAGAATATCACTAACTGGAATGATTGGGTGTTAAACCCTTGGTGTAAATCCCCTCTTTTTTGACTGTTTGGTTTCATGTCTCGGATGTACCTAGTCATTAGCTAGCATATTCAAAAAAAAAGTCATTAGCTAGCTTTATTTATTTATTTATTTTTAACAAAACAATTAGCTAGTTGTAGTAACAAACTTTTCTTTTAAAATGCATTATTAAATAGAATTTTTTATATAATGGATAGAGTATGGACGTCCTATTTGTAAATTCTTCCATGTGATGGTTAGATTTGTAGCTAGCTTTTGTTTATTTTTTCTCAACTTTGATAAATTCGCAAAGTTGCTTTTGAAAAAGTCATGTCCTCAATACATTATATAAACATATAACCCTTCACCATCATCATGCGCTTAAACAAAAACAATGGCATCTCTTGCACCATCATCAAGCACCACCGGGAAAACCCTCTCTTCCTCTTCCACCTACTCTTATTCTTTCTCTTTCAAATCATCTCAAGTTCCTGTATCCCGAAACTGCAACAATCGCCATGCAGTTTCATGCAAAACCCAAGATAATAATGACCATGATGAAAACTCTAGCAAAGTTGATAGGAGAAATGTTCTTTTAGGTCTAGGTGGTCTTTATGGTGCCGCAGCTACCTTTGGTCCAGGTTCACTAGCCTTCGCAGATCCTATCATGGCGCCGGACGTCTCGAAATGTGGTGCAGCCGACATACCACAAGGTGTTCAACCCATGAAATGTTGCCCTCCAGTAGCCAAAAAAATTATTGATTTCAAACTTCCACCACCATCAGCCACTCGTGTCAGGCCAGCGGCTCATTTGGCTAGTAAAGACTACATAGCTAAATTCAATAAAGCAATTGAGCTCATGAAAGCCCTCCCGGATGACGATCCTCGTAGTTTCAAACAACAAGCGGCTGTTCATTGTGCTTATTGTGATGGGGCATATGATCAAGTCGGCTTCCCTGATCTCGAGCTTCAAGTCCATGGTTCTTGGTTATTCTTACCTTTCCATCGTCATTACTTGTACTTTTTTGAGAAAATATGTGGAAAATTAATCAATGACCCTAATTTTGCAATCCCATTTTGGAACTGGGATGCACCTGGTGGGATGACAATCCCTGCTATTTACGCCGATAAGAAGTCTCCGTTATATGATACTTTCCGAGAAGTTAGGCATCAACCTCCGTCAATAATTGATCTTGACTTTAATGGTGTCGATGAAAATCTTAGCAAGTCGAAACAAGTGTCCACAAATCTTACAATCATGTACAGACAAATGGTGTCGACTGCAAAGACTGCCAGTCTTTTTATGGGTAGCCCCTATCGTGCAGGTGACGAGTCTACTCCTGGTGGAGGCTCGCTTGAGAGCATACCGCATGGTCCAGTCCATGTCTGGACCGGAGATAGCACACAACCAAATGGAGAAAACATGGGTAACTTTTATTCTGCAGGAAAAGACCCTCTTTTCTATGCGCATCATGCAAATGTTGATAGAATGTGGTCTGTTTGGAAAACCCTAGGAGGACGAAGGGCTGATTTTACTGATAAAGATTGGCTTGATGCATCGTTTTTGTTCTATGATGAGAACGCGGAGATGGTCCGAGTCAAGGTGAGGGATTGTCTAGATTCTAAGAAACTTGGCTATGTATATCAAGATGTGGAGATACCATGGGTAGAAAGCAAGCCCACACCACGTATCAAAAGGGTTTTGAGCAAGATCAAAAAACTCGGTACTGCTAAGGCTGATGAACACATACCCTTTGCTAAAGAGGTTTTTCCAGCGAGTCTTGACAGGCCAATCAAAGTTTTGGTTCCAAGACCAAAGAAATCGAGAAGCAAGAAACAAAAAGATGAAGAAGAAGAGATTTTGGTGATTGAAGGGATTGAAGTGACTAGAGATGTCTTTGCGAAATTTGATGTGTTTGTGAATGATGAAGATGACGGGATGAATGCAACCGCCGATAAGACTGAGTTTGCTGGAAGCTTTGTGAATGTACCTCATAAGCATAAACATGGGAAGAGTGTGAAGACGAGATTGAGGTTAGGGATTAGTGAGCTTTTGGATGATTTGCATGCTAACGATGATGATAATGTGTTGGTGACATTGATGCCGAAAAGTGGAGGAAGCGAAGTCTCCATTAAAGGTATTAAGATCGAGCATGATTGATCTAGAATACGTTTTCCTTCGGTTATCACTCTCATTTTCTCAACGAATAAAGATATGATCATTTTTGAGTTATTTCCGGAAAGATGTGTGTTTTGGTTAACGTATCATCGAATAAAAGTAACTTTTCTGTTATCAAATATTTGACTCAGAGTTTTTGATTGGGTATTTTGATCTTAGTATCTTATTGGTCACAGAATTTATGTGTAAATGTAAACTAGGCGTGTAAACGATCGCCGATCCGTTCGTGAAAAGCTCGGGATCAGATCGGTAAAAAACTCGAACGAACCGAGCCTAAACGAGCTCGAGCTTAAGTTTGGGCTCATTTAATAATCGAGCTCGAGCCCAAGCTCTATACAAAAGGCTCGTTTAGGCTCACGAGCCTAAACGAGCCCTAGAAATATATACGTATATATATTTTCTATACGTATAACCGTGTTAACGAGCTCGAGCCTTGTGTTAACGAGCCGAGCTTTGTGTTAACGAGCCGAGCTCGAGCTCAAAATATGAGGCTCGAAACGAGCTCGAGCTCGAGCTCGAGCTTTTTATATATAAACGAGCCGAGCTCGAGCTCTGGCAGGCTCGGGCTCGGCTCGGCTCGTTTTCACCCCTAGTTTTTACTTTCGTTTTTAATGAATGTTTTAATTTCTGGCCATAGTATTTACTTCGTCGATCTATACGCTCATGTATAGGTACTAGGTAACAAAAACTGTTCTAAGAGCATGCACAATCATAACACCATAACACCAATAACACCGTTCACGTCAGCGCAACATCAGTTTTAACATTTCACCTTAATATCCACAAAAAACACCCACAACAATAACATCCCAATAACATCAATAACATTCACAACAATTTACAAAAACAACCCCTCATCTAGGGGCATAAAAAAAAAAAAAAAAAAAAAAAAAAAAAAAAAAAAAAGTAACGGGCGTTAGCCTAGTAACGCCCAGGGACTAACGCCGAAATAACGCTGCATATCCAAGAGTTAACGCGCATAACGAGCGTTATTTAGCCCCTCAACGCCGTTACCCCATTACCTTTGTGCATGCTCTAACAAACTAATCAACTCTCTATGATAATTTATAGATATTTGGTAAGATAACCTAAACATTTTTTTTTTCTTTTGTTTTTCTTTTTCTTTTTTTGGTGTTTCTTATTTTTCTTCTACGTACGTATATATATATTAATATACTCCGATATCATGGTATATATACTATTGTTAGCTAGTAACTTGGGAAAATATAACCAACGAACGAGTTTCGGTACCATGTGCAACGAACGTGCATTCATACATATTCGCATTTTTATCGGAAACAATTGTTTATTGTGAACGCACTATTCAAACACAAAAACCCCCACTGCTATAAATCATCCTTGGCAAAAATTTGCCAAATAAATAGTGCCAAATGAATAGTAATTTAAATGTGAAATTGTTTTTTTATACTTCTAACTCTGATAATTTTCTTTTCACTAATTGCTCCATACTGTTAGCAGACATATGTATTAGGCTTATTGTAATGTTATTATTCTAGTTTGATCTTTGATGTTTGTAATTAGACCCATTAACATGTTATATATACACAATATTGTAATTCATTGATGATTATGCAATATACGGTTTTCATTGTATCAGGCCTTTTCATTAAGCTGATCCTAAACACAACTAAAAACCCTAAACTGTCGACCTAATACTCGACTGTCTTCTTCACCTTCAAACCCTAACAGGTTTTCTCATTCACCACACCTCACACAGTTGACACTCTCATCTTTCCCCTCTCCATAATGACGAATTCTAACACCCCTCTACTACCTCATACACTTACTCTTGTGGAAAAACTATATGTTGTCCACAATATCAATAACCTTGTTCCCGTCAAACTCGGCCTTGATGAGTCAAACTACTCCTCTTGGTGCTACTTTTTCACCATCCACTGCCAAAACTTTGGTGTCCTAACGCACATTAAAGGTACGGCAACAAGCACCTCATCATCGACTCCACCAACGGATGAGTGGGTAACGGTAGATTCCATTGTAAAATCATGGATCTTCCTTACTCTTTCACCTACTCTTCAACGTAGGTGTTACCTAACTAAATACAACTTAACATTAAATAACTACGACTACGAGCTTTCTAACGGATACATATACTTGAGGTGACCGACACTTTAATACCTGGATTTTCTAAATCCTAACAATCTCCCCCTAAGGGAGGTCACCTCAAACACACATTAAAATTACATAGAATACAAACAGATATTACATTGAAATTGTTCTTGGATTCTTGTTCATGTTCTTTGTTCTGTAGCTCGTAGTCTTTGATTCTTCATTTTTGCATGTTTGGATAATCTGAGTGGAGGTCTTTAACTGATCCACGTGATACTGAGTTTTGAGCCAGCTTTGAGATCATCAGCCACAGTAAATTTCTGACTCATCCATTGTGGTGTTGGTATTATGTGTTATTGTGACATTTGGACCGACATGCTCACATTCTGGATCATGATATATTCTTATCAGAGTAGCGGAAGCTTTCGTTGATTCATGATATTAGCAGCAGCGTAGCAGAAGCATGGAGTGATAATATCAGAGTCATTGATGCACTAATCATGATTTCTTTGGAAATGAATGTGTTGTGTGAGCATGCGGCTAAGGATTGACCGCTCCCTTCTGATCAGCTGCAAACGTTGGGTGCTCCTGCATAAAACAGTTAGCAATAAAGCGCACAAGAGTGTCTTTGATCACTTTTATTGAATTGAGGTACACGGCCCACGGTTCCCCGTTGATCAGTACAAGTACTTCCTGTGATCAGGTATAATTCCGAAAAATTTCCTTGACAGGGTTTCGCAGCTGCTCTAGCTGTTCTCAAACCGGAACGTCTCAAAGAAGACAACACGGAGTGAGTGAACCAGCGAATTGAGATTCACTGATTGATGAAAAGAGATTTGAGAAAACAATCGTGTACCGCTCAATAGAAATTGGTTTTGCAATACAACGAAGGTTTTGATGAAAATCAATTATCAATCATAAACACCTTTTATTTTAAAATATTAGTACACAGTCGATGTGCTAAAGAAAAGAGTTTTTAAACATAACGACCGGTTTTTCAAAGGTATCCGTCAATCCATAACCTGAACCAGGATTGATTCAAAAGATTGAATCGCCCCATTATTTCTGTTCAGTTGTCACATGGTTGATCTATTGGGTAGATCTCACATGCCACCCACCAGGAGCTTGTTTGATGTTGGCTCCAGAAGGCTTTCCATCTTCATTGTGAATATGTTTGCATATCACTCAGATGTTCTAGCAATACCACAAGGATAATGCGTAGGACTCATAAGATATAATCTCCCTTTCCACAATGTGTGAAACAGAGAGTCTTCATTGAAAGTGTCCTAATGAGATTTGTAGATGATCTCGTGGCTCTAGACTCAATTGTGCATATTTGGTTCCTAAGCCGGAGACTAGGGAGAGGGTCTCCTTCTTCAATATCAACAAACTCTAAGAGAAAGTCGATAGATAATGTCGGTTCCCCGTGAGAATGAAACAAGTCCTTTTAAGAGGAACTTGAGTGGTTTGGGAAGTTTTAGTGCAGTGCGTCACTGGGTCCATGACGTCTTGTCTTCAATACCGATGTTACCTTGGTAACTACCAGTAGCATATGAATTGAACCCGGTTTCTGCCCTAAGGTTGAATAAATGGAGGGCTATTTCTTTTCACCCTTTTTTCACATTCAATTCTTTTTCATTCTTCAACCCCTTCAGTGCTTACCGAAACTTCATAACTAGAACCTTGTTGGGTTTATTCCAGTACTAGCTCAGTTTCAGTCCGCACTCTTCCCATATCTCAATTTTCTCCTTTTTTCAATATACCTAAGGACTCTACACTATCAAGTGGTTTTGTCCCTGGGTAGATCCCTCCGGTTCTGACGGATCATTGGACCTCAACCTAACCTTATCATCCTTATATCACCGTGCATAAAGTAAAGTTGGTCGGTCTTTAGATATAGTTTTTCCGCCTTGAAACCAATTGAAAACCATTTAAAAATCAATCAAGATACTTGTGATATAAAATCAAAGTATTTTGTATCTTAATTGTTTTGATATTTTAGAAATGCTCCCCCTCAACATATGCATAAAATTCAGAAATTGTTTAGCACATGGAGGCAAGGGATCTTTGAAATCATTAGATTAAGAATGAAAGGTCCAATCTTTTGATTAACATTTTTTAAAATGATCATCATCACTTCCCAATCAACTTGAGTAGATAAAACATATTAAGGAAGGATGAGGTTTTCAAAAGTTTGCTCCCACTCAATATGTGCCTCGAAGTTTGAAAGAGTTTTGCACATATTAGAGGGAACCTGAACTTAGAGACAATTCAATCACGTTTCAATAATTTAAGGTTTAAAGTAGATGCTCCCCCTCAAAATGTGCATGGAAAATTTGAAATCGTTTGTCACATGCGGGGAGGAAAACTTGCTAAACACTTATGAACCCATTTGTTGAATTATCAGTTTAAATCCAATTTAAATCACAAATTCTCCCCCGATCAAAATTATCAAATCATTTGAGATTGGTGATCTCTGTGGATTTAAATTGATTTTGAAAGCTTTTAAGGAGAATTGTGACTTAATTATGAAAAAAGTTTTAACTGATAAGGATCGGATTTTGAGACTTTAAACTCCATAGATTAAACATGCATGATTTTCTTTTGAAAACAATTGTATGACAAATAACCTTTTGATTTAATTGAAATCATTCTCCCCCTCAATCAATGACATAAGTTGTTGATTGAGAGATAGATATTTTAACAAAAGTTAAGTCCAAATGATTTACAAAAATAGAGTACGAGTTATTTTTCAAAGCAATTAGTTTTCATTAGATTGAAAGCAATTGTTTATAGAATCAAAGCATGAGATTTGAAAAAGCAAGATAAAGCATGGCTCTGTTCTTTCTTTGAAAAGCGGGTTACTGCCTGAAATGACAATAAACCATATATTTCACTTTCTCCCAATTTTTTTTTTTTTTTTTTTTTTTTTTTTTTTTTTTTTTTTTTTTTTAAACGAATATGTACATTCGACCAACATCTAAAGACCCGTGTCACTCTTTGACTGACAACACAAAGACTGTAGATATTAATCGAATCAAGAAAGATATGACAAAAAGACAATATTTTTGAGATTTTTCGAGTTTTTCAGATTTTTATGGATTTTATGAAAGATTTTATATTTTTCTATTTGCTTTTTATAGGTTTTGTAATTTTGTATTTTGCTTTTTGAATAAATATGTACACAGAGATGGATGAAGAAAGACCTTTACTCCTCGACTTCCTCCTGAAGACGTTTGAGTGTTTCTGGGTGAAGGCTTTTCAAGCCAAGTCGTGGAAGAATAAACTCAAAACGTTCTCTTGGAAGAGCTTTGGTGAAGATGTCTACTAACTGGTATTCTGACTTCACAAAATAGAGTTCCACCACACCGTTTTCCACTTGCTCCCGGATGAAATGATGTCGAATGTCGATGTGCTTTGCTCTTGAATGTTGAACATTGTTGCATGAGAGAGCAATAACACTTTTATTATCACAGTACAGAGGGATTTTGTTGAATTCAAAGCCATAGTTAGATAATTGGGATCTCATCCATAGGATTTGAGCACAACAAGATGACATGGCTATGTATTCAGCCTCTGTAGAGAAAATAGAAGTACTCATTTGCTTCTTTGAGGACCAGCTCACAAGCTTATCACCCAAAAACTGAGCACCTCCTGACGTACTTCGACGTGTATCTTGACATCCTGCATGATCAACATCTGCATAGGCTGTTAGTGACATACCGGTGTCCTTCGGGTACCATAGTCCCATATTGATGGTTCCTTGGAGATACCGAAAGACCCGTTTAACTGCTTCAAGGTGCTTTTTAGTAGGCTTAGCCTGATATCTAGCACACTTGCATACAGCGAACAAGATGTCTGGTCTACTAGCTGTGAGGTACATCAGGGATCCAATCATACTACGATATTTCGTTTGATCTACAATGATCCCTGAGTGGTCCTCATCCAGCTTGGTACACTCAATCATGGGAGTGTCAACGGTGTCACATGAAACAAATCCAAATTTCTTTAAGATCTCATTTGCATATTTAGATTGATTTATAAAAATGCCTCCGGGACTTTGTGAAATTTGTAATCCCAAGAAAAATGACATTTGTCCCATCATTGACATTTGAAATTTGGAACCCATTTCTTTTGAAAAACGATCACATTCATTGGGGTCAGTCGAGGCAAAGATAATTTCATCAACATAAATCTGAACGTGAATTAGATGTTTTCCTGACTTTCTGGTGAACAATGTCGGATCAACTGCTCCCTTGCTAAATCCAGTAGATAGAAGAAACTTTGACAGCGTATCATACCATGCTCTAGGAGCTTGCTTCAAACCGTAAAGGGCCTTTTTCAAACGATAGACATGAGTAGGATGCTCTGGATTCACAAAACCCTCTGGCTGGCTGACGTAAACCACCTCTTTCAAATCACCATTAAGAAAGGCAATTTTCACATCCATCTGATATACGACCATATTCTTACTAGCCGCATTAGCCAAGAAGATTCTGATAGCTTCGATGCGAGCAACAGGAGCAAAAGATTCCTCAAAGTCAATACCTTCTTCTTGACGATATCCTTTAGCCACTAACCTAGCCTTATTTTTCAACACATCACCATGCTCATCAAGCTTCACTTTGAAGATCCACTTTAGAGCAATGATCATAGCACAGTCTGGAGCAGGTACTAATTCCCATACATCTAATCGATTAAAATCATTAATTTCTTCTTGCATGGCATTGAACCAGCTGTCTTCATTCATCGCAGTTTTAACATCTTTAGGTTCGATCTTAGAGAGTACGGAGTTGAAGAAGCACCATAAGGCATCAATAGCAAGTTGTTTACGAGTGGATACAGGACGAGAAGGGTTTCCAATGATGTTGTCCAATGGGTAATCATGTGTCCATTTTCTAATGTGTTCATGTGGTTGTTGTTGTGGAGCTGAAGTAGCAGAGTCGATGTCTCCTGATGAAGATGGTTCAGATGATGAATCAGGAGCAAATATATTTTCAAATGGAGCATCTTCGGGAGTAGCAAAGGGATTAACTTCATCTTGTGAATCAAAAGCAATTCCTTGATGTACACTCGGTGATTGAAGGTTTGTTGATGAGACTGATTGATCAGCAGCAAGCGCTTCCTGACTTAATGACATAGAAACTGAAGGATTGACTTCATTGACAGGGATAGAAGCAGCCTCTGATGATGGGATTGACAGATCATTAGCAGTTGGTTCATAGTGTTCATCAAACATTGGATCAAATAGTTTCTTCAAGTCATCTTCTGAAGGAGGTACATAAGTCATCTTCTCAAGTCATCAAGAGTAGAACTGATGGGACTACATGATGATGCGGGTCCAGAACTGAGTTGTCCTGGAGCCATTGGACCGGTCAGCTCATCGAACGTAACGTGAATAGTTTCCATGATATTCCAGGTTCTTTTGTTGTAGATTCGGTATCCCTTTTTGTTTGGTGCATATCCTACAAATACTCCAATGTCGGCTTTCGGTTTAAGTTTGCCTAAGTCTTGACCCTCATTAGTTGGATAACACAATGCACCAAACACACGAAGGAATGATAAATTAGGTTTTCTATTGTGGACAAGTTCATATGGAGTTTTTCCATGAGCAGTGTGAATTAGGGATCGATTTTGAGTGTAGCATGCAGTGGCAATGGCTTCAGCCTAGAGAAACATTGGAACCTTTGAGTAAATCAGCATAGTTCTTGCGGCTTCCACAAGAGTTCGATTTCGTCTTTCAACTACACCGTTCTGTTGAGGAGTTCGTGGAACACTTCTTTGATGACTGATTCCAACACTTTCATTAAACTCACTAAGTTGTTTATTAACAAACTCAGTTCCATTGTCGGTTCGGATGATTCTAACAGTTTTGTTAAGTCAAACCTGCAGCTGTTTGATAAGTTTGATGATGATATCTGGAGTTTCATCCTTTGTCCTTAGGAACTTGACCCAAGTGAATCGAGAGTAATCATCAACCACAACTAACACATATTTCTTCCCAAAGATATTCTGCACTCTCATGGGTCCACATAAATCCATGTGTATTGTATGAAGAACTTCTGTAATTGAGTTTGTGTTCTGGGTTTGTGGGCATATTTCTTTCTTTTTTCCAATTGGCATGCTGAACAAAGATGATCCTTTTCATACTTTAGTCTAGGTAAACCTACAACTAAGTCCTTTCTGGAGAGATCATTGATGGTGCCGAAGTTCAAGTGATTGAGACGACGATGCCATAACCATGACTTTGTTTTCGAAGCCTTTGACAATAAGCAAATTGGAGAAGACTTCATCATATCTTCGATGGATATGGTGTATAGATTTGACCTACGTGTTCCTCTTAAAAGTTCTTTACCATCAAGTTCTCTTACGAAGCAAGTATGTTTTCTGAAAGCCACTTCTAGATCAGAATCACAGAATTAACCGACAGAGAATAAGTTATGACCAAGACCTTCTACGTAATATACCCTGGAGATAACACTATCTCCGACAACATAATCTCCATAACCCATAATTGCACCAAAATGATCATTCCCGAATCTAACAGTCCCGATGAATTTAGTCACGAAGTTCATGAGCCGCGACCGGTCTCCAGTCATATGCTTGGAACAGCCTGAGTCCAGGTACCACAGAACGATTTGAACGATCTGCAGTTGAACACAGACAAGAATGGATAACTGGATAATTGGGATCCCCATGCAAGAATGGGTTCCATTTGGTTAGTAACAGTGATTGGAGCACCCACATCAGAAGTAGAAACAATGGAATCATCAGAAATAGATGCAGTGCTAGTATCCGTATTTGACCTATTCAGAGTATGTTCACTTCTTAAGGGAATAGTTCTACCAGTAGGCATCCATTTTCTAGTGGGCATTGTCTTAGCAAATTGAGGGCAGAACTGATTAACTTTATGGCCAAAAGGTATCCATTGATGACCTATCTTACTAAATGTTCTTCCTGTGGGTTTCCACTATTTTCTAACTTTCTTTCGCTTTTGCCTTTTAGCCTTCTTAGCTTGATTTTTAACATTAACAGTTTTAACTGGGCATTTGACAGCATTAGACAAATCATTCATACCACATTCAAGATTAGTAACAGAAACCACGCAATCATCATTACATGTTTTGCCAAAAGTAGTAGAATTCGCATTAATTACAGTACGCTTAAAGCTAACACTAGAATCAACACGATCATGGGAGACTTTCAAAGCAACAGATAATTCATGAAATTGAGAAGCAGTAATAGAACAATTAGTGGCAGTATAGAACACATCTTGAGAGATACATTCAGAAATAAGATTCTCATTCAAGGTATGCAAGTTCTTCCTCTCAATCTCATTATATTTTAATTCTCGCTCATAGTCACTAACCTCAACAATCATTGCATCAAATTCCTTTTCCATTCCTTTAATATATGTATCTATCCCCTTTTTAAGACTCTCAAATTGATATTTTAGTTGTTTAAAGAAAGGCATGACCTCCGTTAAATAACATTCTTTTGTTTGCTCAAAACCCCTTTCCCCTTCAGTTATCCCAATGGGTGTGATCCTTTTCTTACAAGTTTTCTCAAAGTCAACAAATAATTGAAAAATAACATATTGACTGATTAAGGTCTTGCTCTTAGTGGCAATAGTTCTAGGAACTAAATGCATTGGTGTATTTGGAGGATACACAGTCGCTGCATGCATTTTCCTAAGGGGAGGGTTTGTTTCAACAAGATTTTCAGCTTTTTGCTTATCTAAATCCTTTTTCCAGAACACTTGTTCAGGTGTTAACAAAGTTTGACGCTTAAACTTGTTTAAGGAAATCCAATTTTCCTTTTTGTAATCATGGGGTTTGACAATGATCTTATTCTCTTTGCACTTGGGATCGTTAAGCTTCTTATCCATTTTCTACCTAGATGCATCATCTAATTTTCTATCTTCCTCAGTGTAATCAATGCAACTAGGTGTCTGTCTAGGTTTAAGAATCTCATTACCATCATAGATTACATTTTGAGCAGCTTTTGCTAACTTACCATACTCAGGGTTGGATTCCTTTATAATGGGGATACTATGCTTATCGTTGAGAACTCTATGCTTCGTGATCATGTGAGCAGTCTGAATTGTATTCCCTTGTATGTACAACTTATCTTCGAGCTTGTTTTTCAAGGTTTTTAGATTAGAAAAATCATTCAAAAGTTTTGATTCCCTAGCACTGAATTCTTGCTTAAGCATTTTAACATTTTCTTGAAGTTCTTATTTTTGCTTAGCAGTTTTAGAAAGCTTTTCTTGTAAAGAGTTTAACTCTTGTTTTAATACTTCTTCTCTAAACTTACTTTTTCTAATAGTTGTACGCATTTGGTCATCCATTTCCTGCTCACGGGTGGTTAGCTCGAACTTAGCACGTTGTTCATAAATGGCCACTCGTTCTTTATAGGCATTAAGTTCAGAGATAACAGAATCATCAGGGGCACATGCAGTGTATTCATCAAAAACATAGTCATCATTGACTGCAGAAGATGCATCACTTGGTACAATCTCACTTTCACTTTGTTTCACATATTGATCATATGGGACAACATTGATATTACCCATATTTTCAATATCTGACTCAATAGTTTCAGTTGATTGTACTTTGTCATGCATCTTTTGCACATCAGCATCATCG